>CALSFV010000366.1:2500-273658 GCA_943737045.1 Parapristionchus giblindavisi | reverse complement strand
TATGCGTACCGCGCGATTTCCTCCTCCAATCTCTTATGTACGAAGCTAGCAGATTCGCCATGATCATTTATTCATTCTCTCCCTCTCGCTGTATGCCTCTCCTCGTCCCTCCCTCTCTCCATTTCCTCTCCCTCTCCTTTCGAAAGATCTGATACCATTTGCATATATAAGAGCAGAATAAGAATTACGAATATACCTACACTGTTGATGGGATAATTTGAGTTAGATTTCATTGTTTTCCATGAAATAGAGCAAAATATTGAAGTACAACGACCTGGAAGGCCATCATAAATCGAATTTCTTGGTCTACCATGACAATGTATTATATAGCACAACTCTGTGTGTAGAAATGAAATTGATTGTGGGTGGAGTAGTATCGTTGTTGTGGAAGAAATGGAAGAAGGAACGAGAGAAGAAGAAACTGAATGGAAGTGATTCTGGGAGGGGAGAGGAATGGAAGAGAGGGAGAGAGGGGAAGAGGGAGGGAGAGAGGATTGAGAGAGAAAAAAGATGATGAGGAAGAGGAGGAAGAGTAGGAGGGTGTATGGATATATAGAGTTGGATGAATAGTTGAGGATAATGTGATGGGAAAAGAAGTAGAGGAATAGATGAGAAGGCGGAAAGATCCCAGAAGCCATGAAAATGTGCGTCATAAAGTGCGCATGGCACACGAAGAAAATGAGTAGGAGGTAGATAGGCATATATCACGTTTAAAGTATGAGAAGCATAAATGTAATGAAGAAACATCGAATAATGAGCGAGTAATGAAAATGAGGACTTGAATATTAATCGAATGACTTGAACGAAGTAATTGCCGGTGATGGGGAACGAGGAGAATGAAGAAGAGCGTGGAAAATGAATCTTAAGGTGAGTAATTTTAAAGAAGAAAAAACAATTGACATTAGGTTGAGTCTTGTCATAAGCCTTGTCGCATTTTGGCGGGCTATGTTTGGGCTATCACTGCTCACAAGGGAAGCACCTCAGGCTACGGAAACGATTCTGAATGAGATCCATTTGGTTCGTTAGGGTTGAGGGGGAGACCGCCAAAAGTGGTTTCAAAATTTGCTGATGGGACCTACCAATCGATATTTTCAACGCATGCGCGGCTAAAATGCCATAACTGTGTGTTAAATGAAGTTGCAGGTTTCAAACCTGGCAGAGGTAATTGTACATGAGTGATGCAAAACCTGGTCGAGTATGAGCCGTATCAGTTGAATTCTGAGAACTTTCAAAAATTTATTTTTCTTATTTTTAGAGGTACAAGAAGTACCTGCTCATATCAATACCCACTCTGTTTAACAGCCAGATGTCTTCAATGTATAGTAGACGACAGTTTACTATTGTTTCACGAAATTTCGCGCTCTTCGGGAAAAGTTATAATTGGAGAAACATGGTAGAAACCAGTTTCACGATTTTTTTCGAAATTGTCTGAATTTGCCCGATTTGGCTTAGACTTTGCCACGACAATTATCATGAAGACAGAAGATGATCCCTATAATATAATAGCTATCGATGCTCTTTTAGTCCCACGGGAAATCATTTTACTTTTTTAGACTTTCTGAGAAAATCGTGCATGTTCAAAATTTCTCAAAATTCAACCGATCGGGCTCATTCTCTCCCATGTTTTTGATCACTCGAGAGCTATTATCTCTGCAAAGTTTGAAAGGTGCGGCTTCATTGAGTACAGAGTTATGGCATTAAAGCCGCGCCTGTTTTGAAAAATATCGATTGGTAGGTCCCATCAGCAAATTTTGAAACCACTTTTGGCGGTCTCCCCCTCAACCCGAACGACCCATATGGGTCTCATTCAGAATCGTTTCCGTAGCCTGAGGTGCTTCCCTTGTCAGCCGTACATTATCAATTAGCCCGTCCGTTATGGCAGTAAGCAAGCCACTGCTACTACTCTTTGGGCGTATTAGTGAATTGTGCCTTCATCGAGTCTAGTAGCTGAAATGCCTCTTCATTTCGTTCCCAGTTTAGTGCACATTCGACACGTCATGCTGTTTTTCATTCTAACCGAGCTCAACCACAAGACATCCGCACCCGTATGGCGGTAGCATACAACACTATGGTCCCTTGTGTACACACACGGTGCAACGTTGGTTGAAACGCTTCGAAAAAGGGAGTACGACATCGAAGACGAGGGCAGGTCCCAGCGGCACCCCGAGCTGGACTTGGACATGCTGTGGCAGCACGCCCACGCGGAACCCTATGATACCACCCGTGAGTCTTGGGGTAAGCCAACTTACCCCATCGATTGTCCTATAAGCAGATGGGCAACCGTGGGGACCAGTGTCTGCATCTTAACTCATACGTTCGTACAACGGCAATGATCGACGTTATCATCACTGGAGATGAACCTTGGATCCTTTACGAAAACGTAGCTTCGTTGGGTAGAGCGAGATGAGTATCCCAATTCCATCGCCAAACCCGAACTTCACCAGAAGAAGATCATACTGCCTGCGTGGTGGGGCAGATGCGGTGTTTTGTATTGGGAGCTGTCTCCACAGGGGCCGATTATTAAGGCCGCGGTATACTCTCGCGAACTACAGACCTTGGAGTCCAAGGCCCCCTCCATTCCCTGGCTGTGCGACCTTATTCACTTCCAGCACGACAACGCAACGACCCCATGTGACAAAGACGATCAGAAAGGTCTTGTAGAACCATGGCTGGCACGCCGTCCCCCACCCGCCCTACTTTCCCGACTTGCCTCCTAGCGATTACTGCTTGTTTTCTGATCTGTAGCGCACTCTCGGAGGAGCACACTTCAATATTCAGCGGTAGGTTGAAATCTGGCTGGGTAAACTACTTTGCCGCCTAGCAGCCGTCCTTCTGGGAGCACAGTATCCACAAGCTTCCCGAACTTTGGAGGAAGTGTGTCGACGCAGACGGCGCTTACTTTGATTGATTTGCTTTTTACCGAAATAAAGTTATTATAATTTGTTTAAAGGGCCAAAAATGCGACAAGACTTTGTCATCCTAATAATATCATAGAGGTGAAGTAGATTAACTACATTTTTAACTCACTGTTATTAATTATTTTACAGCGTTGTTCATATGTTTATTCATTCATTGCACTTCCATTTTGCTGCAAATGAAATTGACGAAAAAAATCCTCGCAAAACTGTGATAGCCGAAAGAAATCAGATTGAGAATTAAGTTGCCAAGAAGACATTGGCTAACTGCACCCTTCTCGACGGTTTTATATGCACTGGTTGTGCCTTCAATGATCTTCAGCGGTGCAAAAATCAGAACAACCCGGTCGCGTTTCTTACGTCTCGCTGCGGCGAACTGCGGTGCGAATAATTTGTTTCCCTTTCGTATCAATATTTTTCGATTTTCAAAGTGTTAATCATGGGTTTCTGTTATTCCGGAGACAGACAAAGAGGATAAAGATCTGTCAATAGTTTCATGAAATAAGATCTCTCACTCTCCCTCTCCTTCTAACCTCTACCTCTCTCTCTCCCTCTACTTCTCCATTGTTCATCTTCCACAAACACCATGAACTTCCCACATATCACCAACTCCTTTGTATATAAAGCAACCGTTACCCCCTCCATGATATCAGATTCTTCTCTCATTCTCCCATGAACTCCCTCACCTGCATCGTGGCGATTCTCGCTGTAGTGGCGTGCACCTCCGCGGACAAACCCGAGGACCAGCAGCAGACTGGCGCGAACGGTAAGCACAGCGGTAGATTCTGATCTGATCATCGTTTGTTAATATTTATTCATACATTATTAGTGCAATTTCCGGAATCTGAATTTAGTACCTGCTTAAAACCTGCTTAAAAACCCTGCACCCTGCTTAAACCTGCTTAACCTGCTTAAAAATCAATGGAATGAAACATTATTAATATTGCAATGACAACTCCTATTACAGCTACACTTTCCGCGCGGAAGGTGCCCACCTCATCATCATCTACCTGTGACTGTGAGTGCTCTACGTCCTTCTCATGGCTCAAGAAGGTCAAGCGATCGAAGACCACAAACTCGACCGCGCCCTCAAAAGTAAAGAAGCGTTGCTGCGGATGTTGCGGGTGCTGCAACAATTGCTGCAACAACAACTGCTGCAATAACTGTTGCAACCGAGTGAGTAAATCTGAATTTGAAATTTAATAATCAGTGAAAAATTAAAGAAAACCAATCAAGTAATGAATCGTCAAAAATAATCACTGATTAATAAAACATCGAAAAAATTGTCAATATTCGATTTTAGTGCTGCAACAACTGCTGTTGCTGTAAGAAGTGCTGCGAGTGTTGTTACAAAAAGTGCTGCTGCTGCAATAACTGCTGTAACAACCGAAGGTGTGCATTATCGATTGACTCATGTAAATGATGAAGATGTCGATCAATCGATATTTGCAGATGCTGCAATAACTGCTGCAACAATTGCTGCAACAACAACTGTTGCTGCTGCAAACCTTGCTGCTGCGGATGCGGATGCGGGTTGGTTATCCATTGATTTGGGTTACAATATATTGATTGCTTTTCCGGGATACTGTTTCAATTATTGATTGTCAAGTGGGTTACTGAAACCGGATTATTATAAAGTTTTTTTAAAGATGCGGCTGCGGCTGCGGATGCTGTGGATGCGGATGCTGCAAGAGAAAGAGAAGAGATCACGCTGCTGTCACGAAGAAAGCCCTATCGTAGGGATCAAAGACTAGAAACCAAAGATCAAAGTTCAACATTTCAGACCCGCCTTCAAGAGAATAAAGCGGGCTCTCGGCCTTGTAGAGGATGAGGAAAAGCTTGTGGAGGAAGAAGAACATGCTGAAGAATCGAAACCCGCTGAGCAGAGAGAATATCCCGTTCGATTCAATGTCACCGCCTAGATGAATACTTAAATGCACTCCACGAGTTTATTTTACTCTCCGCTCTGGCAACGCTGTTTCATAACATCCCGGAATGTGCCTTTAAACGTCGCCAATCAAAAATACCATCTTCATTGCTCACACGATTTCTATGTGCCCTGTCACTGGGGACTTTTTCACTCATAAATTTACTTGTACTTTATTTAAGTTAAACCTAACTTCAAATCAATAAAATAATTTATTCAATATTTCTATTGTATATAATATACCCTAAACACGTCTGACCGATACATAGGTGATCCAACTCTTCACAGACTATGGCATAAAAAACACTATCTGAGAAAATTCAACAACTGTGATATTTTTTGGTATCGATGAAAAATGGATTTTTCTGTTTTATGTGTGATATTTACAGGCTCCATGAGTGAAGTACACTGGTACTTGGAAATTGCTTCCAATTGAAAATTCGCTTCAGGGGGTGATCACAGAACGATTTGGCGCCTTTTCCTAAAAAGTTTATTTCGATGCCAATCGATTCGTGAATGATTGCAATGGACTCCTTGGCGAATTCTAAGAAACTATTGCTGAGGAAAGTTTTTTGATCCACGGTCAACGAAGGCTGGAATTTTGAATTTTCGAAAAAAAATTCACATTTAATTAATTTTCACTACTTCACCTTAACAAGCCTACAACTTTTTATTTGCGCAATCGCTTCTAAATATTATAACACATGTTCAGTTTGAAAATCATAATTTTTAAAAAATTGGAAATTTATGTACGAATCAATTTTGTTCATAGGACTTAATTGTGGTGAGAATTGGCGACGTTTCCTAAAAGTTTATTTCGAATCCTACCGATTCGGGAGTGGGCGCATTCGAATCCTTGTCTAATTCTAAGAAACTATTGCTAAGGAGAGTTTTCCGATTAACGGTCAACGAACGCTGGAATTTGGAATTTTCAAAAAAAAGTTTACATTAAATTAATTCTCACTATTTTCTCATGGCGAATGTGAACTTTTTATACAAAAAAAATCGGTGCTACATAATATAACACATCTTCAGTTAAAAAAGTGTAATTTATAAAAAAATATAAATTTGTGCTCGAATCAATTTTGTTTTTTTAAAAATGAATTATGGTGAGGAATTGTGGTAAGGGTAAGAAGGCGAAATTTTCTGCTCGATTTTTTGTCGCTTTTCTGTTAGTTTCGTGCGTATTTCAACGCAATGACACGGGTATTTGACTGTTCATCCGGTGGTTCGGAGTGCAGCTGCAGATGGACAGTGTTGCTCACTATTCTAATCATCATTGTAATGTAATTTTTATTCTATTCACTTATTCGTATACGTGCTAAGATGTGTATTATGTAGCACCGATTGAGCATATAAAAAGTTCACATTCGCCATGAGAAAATAGTGAGAATTAATTTAATGTAAACTTTTTTTTTCGAAAATTCAAAATTCCAGCGTTCGTTGACCGTTAATCGGAAAACTCTCCTTAGCAATAGTTTCTTAGAATTAGACAAGGATTCGAATGCGCCCACTCCCGAATCGGTAGGATTCGAAATAAACTTTTAGGAAACGTCGCCAGTCCTCACCAAAATTAAGTCCGACGAACAAAATTGATTCGTACATACATTTCCAATTTTTTAAAAATTATGATTTTCAAACTGAAAATGTGTTATAATATTTAGAAGCGATTGCGCAAATAAAAAGTTGTAGGCTTGTTAAGGTGAAGTAGTGAAAATTAATTAAATGTGAAATTTTTTTCGAAAATTCAAAATTCCAGCCTTCGTTGACCAAAAAACTTTCCTCAAAAAATCTCAAAAAAAAATCAAAAAACTTTCCTCAGCAATAGTTTCTTAGAATTCGCCAAGGAGTCCATTGCACCCACTCCCGAATAGATTGGATTCGAAATAAACTTTTTAGGAAAAGGCGCCAAATCGTTCTGTGATCACCCCCTGAAGCGAATTTTCAATTGGAAGCAATTTCCAAGTACCAGTGTACTTCACTCATGGAGCCTGTAAATATCACACATAAAACAGAAAAATCCATTTTTCATCGATACCGCACATATGTCAATTTTCTAAGATAGCGTGTTATAACTAACAAGGGAATGCTCTGAACTCACCATGGAGTTATGACTAGCGACATATACCATTCGAACCGTCGTGTGATTCTGTCTGGAAATCCGTTGAGTTTACTTGCCACGAGCTTCTGGTATTTGAGAAAATCGATAAAGAAATGTTGTATTTCGAGGCTTAGTAGGTAAATTTAAGATTTAGTTCCCTGTCCAATGAACCTTGTGTTGTGGTGTACAAGGTGCAGGCATGTGGTGTGTTGGTCCTTGGTTCGTTCCCGCCTCGCATCCAATCTTTTGCAAATATTTTACAAAATTCAAGGCAAAGTCAGTATTTTTCCAAAAATATATATTTTTATTGCACTACACGACAAGGTTCATCTTAATCGGAACTGAATCTTTAATTTTCCTTCTAAAACCTCGAAATACAGCATTTCATTATCGATTTTCTCAAATACCAGAAGCTCGTGGCAAGTAAACTCAACGGATTTCCAGACAGAATCACACGACGGTTCGAATGGTATATGTCGCTAGTCATAACTCCATGGTGAGTTCAGAGCATTCCCTTGTAAGCACAATATTATAATTTATATATATATATATATATATATATATATATATATATATATATATATATATATATATATATATATTTATTCACATTTAGCAAACAGATGTTGTGAAACAAAGAAATGAAGAGTAATAATGAATGGAATGAAATCGTGATAATGGACTGAGCCTTGTTGAGGATATCAATAAGGGGGAAAGAGAACATGTAAGTGATGAACAGATAACAACAGGACATGCAGATCAGACTCCTACATCAAAGGAGATTCTATTTTCGGGTTTTGTAAGCAAACGGGCCGCTCGCAAAAAGAAGTTATTGTGCCTGTATTGGAAACGGGACCCTGAATTGGAGAAGTTTAACCCATTTCTTGTAATATATGTTTTGAAATAATGATTTTTCTTATTTGAAATCCTAAATTTGCCTCTAAGTAGTTTAATAGAAGTTTTAATGTCTATGATGGATCTACGGTGTTCGAGGGTTTCTAGATCGAGTTTTTCGTTGCGAACATTTGCTCGCGGCATATTTTCCCATGTTGATTAGAAGCAACGGGCGAACAACCTTCTTGTGAAATGATTCTGTACCTGTTCAAGGACTTTTATATCCTTTTTCTGATAAGGATTGATCACCGTAGAAGCGCTTTCTAGAATGGGCCTGATGTAGATTGAATATTCTTTAAGGAGAGTTTTAGGGTTATTAGTTCGAAGAGCTCGCATATCATTCCATCCACAATATGATGGCAACTCTGTATACCCTCTTCACACAATGTGAGTCGTATTGAATGCGCACAAGATTCAATTCGTGGCAGTTTGCATTAAACTTTTTCCTTTGTTTTTTTTGATTCAGGGATAATTATACAATAAAAATAAGACATACAAATATTCTATTATTTTTCGTATAAAAGGACTCGCTTTGCGGTCGAAATCATTCTTTACTCTTCTCCCTTCTCGTCAACGATGGATTCCAACAAGGCTCCCTCCCATGCCAGCTCATCTCGTACCAACGTAAGTGCTTTACCACCTTAAACCTTAACCCTAAAGCCTTAACCAAAATCTTAACCTAAACACCATAGCTAACAAGGGGATGGTCGCAACTGGTCCTGGTCATATGAGATGGCAATAACATGACTAGGATCAGTTTTCGATGCTGATTACGAATCCGTTTTCAGAAAGTGCCTAATCGACCTGATTTTCGAGGAAATCGGTATTGAAATTTGGCTTGTTAATTCGAAAAGTCGTGTAGTTTCCTTCACAAACTATCTGGATTGCGTCGGAAGGATCCGGCAATGTAAGGTAAAGTATTGCGAGATTTTATAGATGAGTTCACCAGCCCACCCGGACGGTTTGCGCAGGAAACCACACCAATTTCCTAATTAAAATATCGATTTCCTTGAAAATCAGGTCGATTAGGCACTTTCTGAAAACGGATTCGTAATCAGCATCGAAAACTGATCATAAGTCATGTTATTGCCATCTCATATGGCCAGGACCAGTTGCGACCATCCCCTTGTAAGGTTTTTAGTTCTTAGATTCTCAACTTAAATCTCAAAATTTTGATCTAAAATATTAAGCATATTATTAATACCCTCAAGTCTCTTGCTCTCCTTAAGTATTTTGCGTTTAACCTTAACGAATAACTTAATAATTAAAGAACGACTAATAAAAGTTGTTATTTTCAGCAGCAGTACATTGCTAGTGAGTACTACGGCGGTGCAGGCCTTCCTCAGCCAAGTGACTATGCTCGTGGACAACTCTACTCGCCAGAGGGATATGCCTCGTGGCCTTCCTACCTTCAAAGTTCCCTTGTACGCAAATTATCTTTGATCTTTATATCAGTTGATCTCTTATTTTTGCAGCCTGTTGCTCTCCAGCAGCTGTACGAGCAGCAGATGTTCGAATCCCAGCTACTCCACTACGGAGCTCGCCCATCACTGTCGTGTGGATCCCTCCACTCTGTTATTGAGCAGATTCCACTGGTACACTCCGCCACCTTGTATATCTATGTCCGTTGTTCTCTGCTATTCTAATCGCCCGAATTGTTACAGGAACTGTCATTAGCATGGACGCCGTTTCTGAGTGCAGTAGCCAGCAGCTTCGTGCCGCTCCAGAATCCGTCTACTATTCCTAAGATCCATGAACTCGGATCTAATCCCTCCCTCCCATACTATTTCGGATAAATACGAGTATACTATCCACATCCATATATGATATATTCACATATTCATAGATACATACAAGAGGTTTCTTTTCATATGAAAAAAAAGGTTAAGAAAAAACAGACAGATAAACAATCATGCGATCTTCTGCCGTACCTCCTAATCATCTGCAATCTCTTGAACTTTTTTCGCTTTTCCACTGCGTGTCGCAATTGCACTTTGGTTTTCTCTCGCCTCTAGTGAATAACAATCATAGAGGGGCCTTTGCAGTATCAACTCCCCATTCCTCTCTCTTTTCCCAAGCACTCTTTGACCCACGATGTATATTGATGTATATTCTGGTTAGAACACAATATGCACGCCGAAAAATAATTTGTATTTGAATCATCACTTTTTCACCGAAACTTAAAAAAAGAATCAATATTTATTCATTCGTAGGATACCGACGACAACATGCTGACGCTGGCGTCAACATTTCCGACTGAGCATTCGGTAACATTTCTTTTGAACTGTTTCATAGCCGGCTTTGTCCATCCTCCGAAAGGAGAGAAGTCGTTGAAGTTATCCTGAAGGGGCGGAGATTTGTAATCAGTAAATGTTAGTTCAGATTAGTTAATATATCAAGGTGTCTGATAATTTCCCTTACACTTTTTGTTTTCGAAAAGATGCCAAAATCACAACAAGAACTAATTGTCCTTTATGTATATGGTTTGTCACAACATTCCTTCGTTTATCGTTCAACTTCCTCTGTCTCACACACTCTCTATCATTCCACTAACTTTACAACTTGCTCGTCGCAAGGGTTAATGGCGTAAATTTTATGTAAAATGTTTTAAAACAAAATTGAACTTACCATGTTATCACCATCAGTATACCACAAGGGGTAATGTTATCACCATTAGTATACCACAAGGGGTAATGTTATCACCATCAGTATACCGCAAGGGGTAATGTTATCACCATCAGTATACCACAAGGGGTAATGTTATCACCATCAGTATACCACAAGGGGTATCACCATCAGTATACCACAAGGGGTATCACCATCAGTATACCACAAGGGGTATCACCATCAGTATACCACAAGGGGTAATGTTATCACCATTAGTATACCACAAGGGGTAATGTTATCACCATCAGTATACCGCAAGGGGTAATGTTATCACCATCAGTATACCACAAGGGGTAATGTTATCACCATCAGTATACCACAAGGGGTATCACCATCAGTATACCACAAGGGGTATCACCATCAGTATACCACAAGGGGTATCACCATCAGTATACCACAAGGGGTAATGTTATCACCATCAGTATACCACAAGGGGTAATGTTATCACCATTAGTATACCACAAGGGGTAATGTTATCACCATCAGTATACCACAAGGGGTAATGTTATCACCATCAGTATACCACAAGGGGTAATGTTATCACCATCAGTATACCACAAGGGGTAATGTTATCACCATCAGTATACCACAAGGGGTATCACCATCAGTTATCACCATCAGTATACCACAAGGGGTAATGTTATCACCATCAGTATACCACAAGGGGTATCACCATCAGTATACCACAAGGGGTATCACCATCAGTATACCACAAGGGGTATCACCATCAGTATACCACAAGGGGTATCACCATCAGTATACCACAAGGGGTAATGTTATCACCATCAGTATACCACAAGGGGTAATGTTATCACCATTAGTATACCACAAGGGGTAATGTTATCACCATCAGTATACCACAAGGGGTAATGTTATCACCATCAGTATACCACAAGGGGTAATGTTATCACCATCAGTATACCACAAGGGATAATGTTATCACCATCAGTATACCACAAGGGGTAATGTTATCACCATCAGTATACCACAAGGGGTATCACCATCAGTATACCACAAGGGGTATCACCATCAGTATACCACAAGGGGTATCACCATCAGTATACCACAAGGGGTAATGTTATCACCATCAGTATACCACAAGGGGTAATGTTATCACCATTAGTATACCACAAGGGGTAATGTTATCACCATCAGTATACCACAAGGGGTAATGTTATCACCATCAGTATACCACAAGGGGTATCACCATCAGTATACCACAAGGGGTATCACCATCAGTATACCACAAGGGGTATCACCATCAGTATACCACAAGGGGTATCACCATCAGTATACCACAAGGGGTATCACCATCAGTATACCACAAGGGGTATCACCATCCGTATACCACAAGGGGTATCACCATCAGTATACCACAAGGGGTATCACCATCAGTATACCACAAGGGGTATCACCATCAGTATACCACAAGGGGTATCACCATCAGTATACCACAAGGGGTATCACCATCAGTATACCACAAGGGGTATCACCATCAGTATACCACAAGGGGTATCACCATCAGTATACCACAAGGGGTATCACCATCAGTATACCACAAGGGGTATCACCATCAGTATACCACAAGGGGTATCACTATCAGTATACCACAAGGGGTATCACCATCAGTATACCACAAGGGGTATCACCATCAGTATACCACAAGGGGTATCACCATCAGTATACCACAAGGGGTATCACCATCAGTATACCACAAGGGGTATCACCATCAGTATACCACAAGGGGTATCACCATCAGTATACCACAAGGGGTATCACCATCAGTATACCACAAGGGGTATCACCATCAGTATACCACAAGGGGTATCACCATCAGTATACCACAAGGGGTATCACCATCAGTATACCACAAGGGGTATCACCATCAGTATACCACAAGGGGTAATGTTATCACCATCAGTATACCACAAGGGGTAATGTTATCACCATTAGTATACCACAAGGGGTAATGTTATCACCATCAGTATACCACAAGGGGTAATGTTATCACCATCAGTATACCACAAGGGGTAATTACTGAAATCTGTGCAGTCAAGACCAATGATATATTGCCATTTGCTGAGACTTGTATAGATGCCGACCTGTATCGTTTATTTTTGTCTAATTACCCAAATTTGATTACCCCAAGTTTGAGGTAATTTGTCATTGATGATGGGTTGTTTTTTTCGACCGATAAAACCCAACTCTTCCTAAACTATGCCATAACTAAGCATACCACTATCATGTATCGGTTAATGTTATTTTTTTCTCTTCGATCTTTGGTGTTTTTTTACCTTAAAATCCATGATTTCAGCAGCGCGTGCCATTTCACTGATGTAATAGCGATTGAACTCCTGACTTGGATGCCATTCACTTCTAAAAAACAATAGTTCTTGCATTGCTTGAACAATGGTAATAGAGTCATAATCATGAAATTAAATTTTGCATTATAGTATTATAGTATTGATCCATAGGGTACCGACCTTGACTCCTGCTTCGCGATAACGCTCGATATGGAGTTGCGTCTACAACACGTTTAGAATACTCTTTTAATTCAAAATCGTACTCATGTTAGCGAATATTAAATCGGCAGAGAGATTAACATCCATTTTGTTTCCTGACTGCGATATATATATATATATATATATATATATATATATATATATATATATATATATATATATATATATATATATATATATATATATATATATATATATATATATTTGTATTTATTCGAAAAGTATCGCTAATCTTTTACTACTAACCACATAGTGAGGTTTGAAGGGCATAGAGACGAAAGTGTTCATGATCGCATCAACTTGAGAGAATCCTGAACAGCTTACTTTTACGATAAAGCGTTAAAATGTTCTGATCTACTTATCTTCTGACCAGGCGTTTCTCATGTTCTCAATTGCAGTTATGTGACCTGATTAACTCATAATATTGGACAAACTTAAATGTTGCAAAAAAAATTAAAATTCTAAAAATAAAAATACCGATAAATAAATTGTAACCGTTGTTCATCAAGCATTTGAATTGCAACTAATCGATTGATACCTGAAATTCATCATATTTGGTGAATATGTGCAATTTCAATTTTACTTATTCGATGAACGAGTCGGAATACATTTGTATAGATCATTGCAGTCAGTAATCTTTTTACTCGATTAGTTGTTCATTCAGTAATCATCAATCACAATAATTGCAATGATATTTAAACTTATTTAATATGAAGATTTTCAACGGTCCCATTCATGTAAGTTTGATCGAGTTGCCTTTTAAAATTTAAAGGGAGCGTAATCTCTCTCAATGGCCTCTTCATTGCGCACACTATTTCTCTGTTCTCTAACAACGAGAGAGCGTAGAGCGTTGAAGAGACCGTTGACAAAGGTTTCGGCCTGTTTAAATAACATTATAAGATAAAGAGAAAGTAACCCCAAAAGCGTTGAATCCGAGTTTGCCTCCTGCATTAACAGTAGCTACTCCAACTGAGAGCTGGAGAAGTATTAGGAGATTTTTCATACCTGTTAACAGAATGGAAGCATAATTAATTAAATCACAAGAGAAAACTTTTAATGTATAAGAAGTAAAGAAATTATTGGTACGAAAATGAAACAAAAACGATTTTATATGTGATGCGAAGGAAATTTGATTTGATTCAAACGGAATGACCTTTCGCATATATGAATAATGAAAATGAGAAATTAAAAGAAAAATAACAGAAATGAAAAGGGCGAATAGAGGATGACTAATTGAAAAAGAATGACAGATTTCAATCTGAACAAGCTTCAACGCTAAGATAGCTGATTCGTTTTGATCTCACACAGTTCCGAATGGTCGTTCATAGGAACTTTGTAAAGTGGAAACATGATAGTTTAATCCGTAATGAAACTCATCGCAAGAATGACATATTTTCTGTTTTGTTTAGTATCACACATACAGTTTCAATGTTTTTATTGTCATAAAAACATTGGTAAAATGATAATAACGCTGTACATTAATCAATATATTGCCATGAACAGCAGAGTAATACGATTATAAATGGTGCATCATGGACCAAATATATAGAGAGGTAAGGTAAGATATGTTGGGAGAAGTTGAGTGAATTCGGAAGAAATTTCACCGGTATTATTACAGTCGTGTATTGCGTCAATGGAACACGCTCGTATGATAATTGAACCGTTTGCAAAACCGTATATAGTTGGTCAATTTTGTTGTGTGTTAAATGTATCAAAAATCACAGAACTGAAGTGAAATCACAAATTTGTGGGATTTGAGGAATAATTAAAGACGATCAACAGTTATTCAACAATATTTGTCTTTTTCTCATCTACGATAATAGTGAAAGGAGCGGGACGAGCTCGAATGAATATACAGAAGATTATGTTACTGATGAACAGAGCGAATCCATGAATGATTAGGAGAGGGAACCTGAAAATTACATCCATCATAAATGATATGTCGATAACGTTTATTATATAAATGCCATCAATAAAACAATAGTATATGCTATTTTCGTAGTATAGTATATTCTTAGTATATGCGGAGCGAGAGCACGAGAGCAGGAAGAGGACAAATTAGTAGTACTCTTTTGTATTTTAACAGGCGAATCAGATATCATTGTTCTCTGCGTTTTCTTTGATGGAAAATTCATGTTTGATGACAAAAAAACTGTATGAGCATGAATAGGATATACTGTATAAGATTACAGGGCATTAAAATTGTAAGATGTGAATATGAATTATCTCACCACTGATTCCATGTTGTATCAGGAGCCATCCACCATACAAGGAATGGTTCAGCTATTGTACTGGCGGAAATGATGACACCGATCAGAGTCACGGTGAAATGAGCGTATTGTCTACAATATTTTGTCAAATAAATTATCACAATTATCCGATAATGCAAACTTAAGCAAAATACGGGTGTTTCCTAATTTCAAACAAATGGCCATCCCAAGTTATGATGCATTATTTATTATTATTCTCCAAATAGGTATACAAATGAGTGCCTAAGTGTCAAAAATTTCCAGACAATATTTCTTACAGTACCACGTGATGTAATATACAAAGACTTACTTGGAAACAATCATGGCTGCCTTATTGAAACCAGCCGAGTTGAAACCGATACAGGCTTGCGTGATGGTGATTGCGACAGCACAGAGTACCTTGATATCATAATACATGCGAACTCTCAGAAATTAAAATATTTTCCTATATACAGTGTAGCCTAAAAGTCATGGTACGCTTTTTCATTTTTTTATAGCTTTTGATCCAGAAATGCAATCAAGCTGATCTTTTCAGTCAATGTAGAGAATTTATCAGGGAATATTACAGTATGTGTTGGTATAATTAAATTAGTTCACTGATGCGTAGTGATGACGCTATCGAAATACACTTTTTTTGAAAATTTACATTTCTTCAGTGAAAGGTACTGTTCTTCTGAAACATTGTGAGAGTGGAGACCCCCCACTAGGGCTGCACAGTCACACAATCCGGAATGGCTCCGATTCCGATTTCAAGCTGTAGCAGGGTCGCAACAATTATGGTTCCTCCGCAGACACCTTTGTAATGTATCATATATTAATTTCCGTTATTTTGGTTTAGTTCCGATTCCTTTCAGGCCCGCAGCAAACGTTAAGCTGTGGTCTACTCGGTTGTAGCGAGTAAAGATCAAAATACAAAGATCAAAGATCAAAGTTTAGCAATAGTGTAAAAACTTTTGTGAACATCTCTAACATGCATTGTACTTTGAAACTAAGAGATTTCAACAATAGAGGCCCAGGGGCGAGAGCAGTAAGAGAGAAAGTGCAAGAGCGACCACCGAGTAGACCTCAGCATAACTTCTACTACGGGTCTGTAAGGAATCGGAACCAAACCAAAATAAGGGAAATAAATATATGATACATTGCAAAGTTGCTTGCGCAGGAACGATAATTTTAGAAGACACGACCTCTGAACGGTAGGGTCTCAAAATCGGTCCCCCCAAAAAAAATTATTTTATGCCCTGAGGGCAAATGACGAGCTATGACTACCATAATCAGGGGATAAACACTACTCGCCACTAGCATCATTTCAGCCCTTAGAACGGGTTATTAGCACATCTAGAAGCTGAGTTATAAATTTTGGGAGTCAAAGTTGCGACCCTGCTACAGCTTGGAATCGGAATCGGAGCCATTCCAGATTGTGTGGCTGTGCAGCCCTAGTTGTTGGGGTCTCCACTCTCACAATGTTTCAGAAGAACAGTACCTTTCACTGAAGAAATGTAAATTTTCAAAAAAAGTATATCTCGATAGCGTCATCACTACGCATCAGTGAACTAATTTAATTATACCAACACATCCTGGTAATATTCCCTGATAAATTCTCTACATTGACTGTAAATATCAGCTTGATTGCTTTCCTGGATCAAAAGTTATAAAAAAATGAAAAAGTGTCCCATGACTTTTAGGCTTGTACATATTTATATTAAGTTATACTTTAGCTGTACAATTGAAAAAAAAACAGAACCTTGTTTTCGACGGGCAGAAAAGCCATTCCCATCATGAGAAGTCCACTCAAGCCGCACGAAATGCTGTTGAAGAATCGAGTTTTGAACGATTCATCAACCGATGTCCAACGATCAGACAGAATTCCTTTAAAGTAATTATTCTTTTTTACTTTTGAGTATTCATTCTTTGTTTCTCTTTCTTTTCTCATTGCCTCACAATAGCATATTAAAATACCAAGAAATAGTAAGTGTGATTGATTGTGAGTGTGTTGAAATTGAGATATTATTATCTTTTTTGCAATTGCTTACAAGTTGTTAGTTACATTAAATTTTATATTAAAAATTTTTCGGCTGCTTTACTGGTGTCATTTCGGCTGGGTTGCCATGAGAATTCTACATTGCTATCGTGACAAGCTACTTGAAGAAATGAGAAACCGGCAGCTCTGGCAAATGTATTATCGTATTCTCTTTTCTTTCGGGGCCCATTCAACCAACTTGACCAACCAACACCAACTAACGCTCGTGGCAATGGTTCGTTACTCGGGCAATTCACTCACCACTGATAACTTTCAGGAATAATTGCATAGCGAAAGAAGTTGCATTGTAGTATGACGTTGCCATATCGGTCAGTCCCACGGCCTGTAATTGCGTTTATTTGAATAACGGTCTAAAAAATAATCGCGCTATATGAGGCCGTTTGCGTAAGAATCGACTAAGTGCCGGCACAGTCAAAAATTAAATTCAGTATATATCTACGTAAGAGTCGACCAAAATATTTGAAACCTGGCACAGTCAAACAATTAAATTTTGGGGATCAGTGTTCTCAAGGGTGCTGATAACGATGGTCAAGTTCATTTTTCTCCTAAAGCCACCGTTGAGGCCAGACGACGTCTCGTTGAAATCGCGTTTTCAGTCTTTTCTCCTCAACCGATTGTACTAAAATTTGCATACGATGCCCCCAGGGGCAGATTTCTATGACGATTCCGCCTGTCTAATTCATTTTTCATGAAAAAGTTTCAGAAATTTTCAAAAATTGAATTTCTCTCAGAGGAAAATGCATTTTTAGCGAGATACATAGATCGGACCGTAATGGCTTCAGGATTCCATATAAAAAAAAATTAGCCAATTTGTGGCAGGTACTTTCGAGAAAATAAACTTTTAGTTTAGTCATTTTGCCGTCGGGGTGGAGGCAAGATGAGAGAGAGTGTGGTGGTGCGAGAGAGCAGAGAAGGTAAATGGGGAGGAAATCTCGTCCACCCCCTTCCCTTCTATGAAGGTCCCCTCTCTGCTCTCTCGTTCCACCATGCTCTCTCCCCTCTTGCCTCCACCCCGACGGCAAAATGAAAAACTAAAAGTTGATTTTCTCGAAAGTACCTACCACAAATTGGCTAAATTTTCTTCTTCTATGGAATCCTGAAGCCATTACGGTCCGATCTATGTATCTCGCTAAAAATGCATTTGCTTCTGAGAGAAATTCAATTTTTGAAAATTTCTGAAATTTTTTCATGAAAAATGAATTAGACAGGCGGAATCGTCATAGAATTCTGCCCCTGGGGGCATCGCATGCAAATTTTAGTACAATCGGTTGAGGATAAAAGACTGAAAACGCGATTTCAACGCTATCGTACATCGAAAATTCATTGGATCATGAATCGCCAGAAGCACTCTGAGCCACTCTGGTGATTCAACGGCGATTATGGCCCAATGAGGCGTTTTCGTGCTCTCTCTTTCTTTTCATTATTTTTCTTTCACTATAATCTAGTTAGTCCGCGAGAATTGCATTTTTGAGCAAAATAAAAATTAGCACGATTTTTGCACAAAATTAATTTGTACAAAATTTCCCGAAATGTTTCCATTTGAAAAGAGTTGATGCTGACAACATCATGGTTATACACATGAGATAATGTGCCATCAGTAGCGCTTGTCCAGACAACCCTGTATGTTCATAGCTAAAAAAGAGAGCGCTTCAAAATCATGGCACAAAAAAGTCAGTTACTTATGATACAACCTAATATTTTAAATAAGCATAAGGGATGTTTTACAATTTTTTTTAAATATATAGTGAACATTGGAACAGATCATATAGTATATTACATATTCATCGTTCTCGCTGATTAGCATACCTTCTTGAGAATACTTGGAGCGAAGACGATAAGGGGCGATATTCCATTGTAGTTACCGATTGTAGCTATCAATACAGCCCATATTGACATATTTGTGAAGAACTTTCTGATTAGTCAAATAATATTGCTTGACTGTCAATCATATGACGTCCATACTACTGGACTTATGATGCCATATTAGTCCCATTGTATAGCTTTCATTTTAAGTAGTCAGATTCGACTTTATACAGAGTTTATACGATAATAATTAAGATCAGAAAATTTAATGGATTATTTATTGAATTAAGTTAAATTGAGCGTAAATAAAATATTGATAAATACCTGTAGGGAACATTTGGCCGGCTCTTGTTTATTTCCTGCTTTTCATTGGGACGAATTAATTGGAACTCGTCAGTGCTGATCATTTTGTGATGTGCTGGAGTGTCTGCGAAGAATATCCACCAGAGAATGAACATTACAGCTGAAAGTCATCAAGCTATCCTACACTGAATCAATGTTTCAAATGCCGTAGGTCACAAGTTTCACTTATGTATTTCTAAGGATAATCAGAGCAAAACGTATATCTATTAATTATCAAATCTAACTGGAGCATGCAGCATTGAAGTAGAAGATTGATCGCCAACCAAAACTCTCACATAACACACCGGAAGTGGACATTGTTATGAAGATTCCAACCTCAATTCAATAAACCATGAAATACTTTTATTTATAAAGTGTTTATATATTAATTTTATATAACACGCTATTTGTGCATGTAGAACTTTAAATTTGCTATTTGCTATGTTGAGAGACAAATTTCATAGCAATGATAAGTAATTAGTTCATTCAATTTATTTCTTTATACATGAAGTGAGTATCAGCATTACCTGTGAATAACTTGATAGTATTGCTATGATGAACCCTACTTCTGCCAATGGCGTCCAATGGGCGGCTATATGGCCAATCAAAGGAATAGTTGGTGCCACGGAAGCCCCTTGAATAAACCTTAAAAACGTTTAGAAAAATCCAAATAACCAGAGTTGCAAAATACATTTGAAACAAATATCGCTGGGATAGTTAAGCTAGATGATTGAGCTCACTATTGAATCAGGTATTGTTATAAAATGATACTTTAGTATGAGAGTAGATGGGGGCCAGTAGTCGAACATAAATGGGATCATTGCAGTAGTTATTGTAGATACCGCCGTGCCAACAAGGACCTAAATTGATTTTTTAAAGATATTTCTTTTTACTGATGATAATTACTGTGTGTGCCTTTATTTCAACAGAAGGTTATTCCTAACAGATAGATATCATGAAAATTATCAGGAAAAAAACCTAATCTTGAAAAATTGCATGGACCATTTCTGCAAAAATAGTACAAACCTGCGTCTTGACCGAGACCTTGCCCCTCAAAGCTATCAAACCGAAAAGAGTGAGAATGTTTCCGGCGGGATACGCCGAGTATATCATGTTTGATATCGAAGCGGGAAAAAACATTATTGGTGAGTTATCTGGCGACCTAAAACATTATCGAAAATTTATTGTATTTACGAATCGTTTTCCCAGTGGTGAGTCGTTATAGCGTATTTTTATGAGCAATTATGGCATAAAAATACGATATATATAGCGATATTTCTCAACGAACAAAAATAAAGTCGATGATGCATAATAATATATATTAATGATATCAATATTCACATATTACATAATTAAGTATTTCTGAGGTAAACAAATAAAAAAGCAAACTCACTCATCATAAATGCCCTTTGCATCCATCGTCCCGTTGACACCACAGACAACGGCGAAATTGTACGCGAAATTACATGATAAACCAATGGCAGCTGCGAATGTGCCAAGGAAGACAATAATGTATCGCAGATTAGGAATACTAAACGATGATTCTGTCGATTCCTGAAAAAAATCACTTTTGTTCATGGATTGATCCAATTATCATCGTATGTAACATTTATTTTATGATATTCGATAATTTAACAAACAATTAGTGAAATTTAGTCAAATTTATTAAATATTATAGTATAAAATTTTGAAATAATACCGTGTCTTCGAGAAATTTCTGCTTCTCCGAAGGAGGCATAGCGCTAGGGTCGTCGTCGCTTTTTTTCATTTCTGAAACAAGGTAACATTATCATTAAGGGGACGTTGAGACCAAATAATTTTAATACAACGTTATTGATGAGAGCAATAACAAGTGTGATATGTAATGTGGTGTAAGGATTGTGTGAATCGAAAAAGGAAAACTCGATGATATTTTAAACAGAACTCAAGCAACGATGTTTGTGAGGACGACGTTAGACTATATACAATACAGTGACGAGTGTAAGTAGCCGATAGGATGACATGCATCAATCATACCTTTTTATTCCTTTGGTTTATGGCTAGACAGTGCCACTCAATCTTCTTTGGGAACAAAAAGGTTCAGAGAAGACTGTTTCGATTTCATTGACAAATGTAAACTACCTCGTCTACTCTATCTCTACTTATAATCGAATGTAAGAAAAAAACCTTTTTCTCTTGGTCATCTCATCAAACATACTTAGCTATTTATTTATTTATCGGACATAATTTCATAATTACGGCAAAATCGATTGTGATTGAAAAGAAATTATGTTTAAAGAAAACAGAGTGGGCAAGGGACCTATTTAGAATAATGAATTGACTCTATTTCTCAAGTTCGTATTTTGAGCCAGCTGTCATGCACAGCCATCGTCTTTCGTATGAACACTTTTTGCATATTCACTCTAGTCACTACTCTTCCTCTCTTCCTCTCTATCAATCCAGTGTACATATTGCTTTCATAATCGTCATCAAAGCGGATTAGAGGAATCAATCAGAGAAAAACGAAAAGGGAAAAGAACGATTTGGAATGGGTAGGAGAGGTAAATGATGACATGACGGGGTAAAAGATAGACAGGAAGGCTATCACTCAAAAAGAAATGCCAGACTCGAAAAAAGTACACTGTGATCTATTCTAGAGAGTAAAAGATAAGTGGAACATTTTTCTTTCACAAAAAAAAAACAAGAAAGAGAATCAGGGAAAAAGAAAAGAAAATGAGATAGGGTGTGGTAAGTTGATGGGCAGAACTGATTGAGATCAAATTAATACAGTTGTGGATGACTCATATGGCCTCGAAAACATTTCAAAATACATTTTGCACTAAATGCAGAGGCAAATTTTCGTTATGTCGACAAGATTTCGACTGAATTAAGCCCATTACAACGCAGAAATGAGCGTTACGTGAGCATTAAAGCCCGACGGGAGATATAGGATTAGTATAATAATAGAACGAGAGAGTGAGGCGTACACAACTAGTGCTTAGATACTCTAAACATGAAGGGAAACAGGAGTCATGAGTCCATTAGTACTCTGGCATATGTACATACATCTCTCCACTATTCGCACTCTCTCGACACCCCAACACCTTCGTGAGATAGAATGTTGAGGAGAGAGTGATGGGAACGATGAGGGAGGTTTTGTCTCACAAGCAAGCGATAATAGACCATTGGAACAGGAAGATGAAATGTTGCGTGCAATTAGTCCAACGAACCTTCCAGCTTAATTGCTAGAGAAAGTTGAATAAAGAAAAATCATTTTTGCTTGAGAGTACCAAAATACCAATCATAAAAAGTAAGGGAGAACAGACAACCATGTCTAAGGATGAGAGCGCATATGATTCATGGTGGTTCAATGTGGTATTTTACAGAAAAAAAATCATTTAATAAAATTCAGAAAATCTTGATAAAAACTATATTAAGTAAATGAAGGTAATGTTTCTGAAGAATGTGTAGATAGTAATGTTAAAAAAATTCATAAGCTATCAATCAATTGATAAACATCACCGACATTTAATCACTGACGACCAATACCGTTTTTATTAGGTAAAGATTATAAATTTATGTAGGCGCAGGTTAAGAATGAAAAATCATATGATGGCAATATTTTTGACTAAAAAATAAAAGGAAACGAGTTCGGAACTATGAAGTTCTCTCGAACATTATCAAGAACGTATTATGAACAAATAGCCCTTATCTTTATTGCACAGCTCCACACGAACTACAATAAAAATCAGTGATAGATTAAAGGACTTTGGTGTGAGGTGATGCACATTGTCAACGACAGTAACATGAAGGGGTTGAGGAGGGAGTAAGCGTAAGTAAGCATTCGCTTCACGTTTTGCGGAGTGATCGATCAAGAGCGATGGTAGTCCGCTGTGTCGTTTATGGTGGTGTTCTATGGAATAGAATTGAGCGAGTCTATTATCATATCATTGAATATGCGGGTACACAGAGAAAGAAAATATTGATCAACACAATCTCATGGTAAGTTTGTTGAGCGGATCAGAATATCTTGTAATAATAATCAAAATTTCATATCGCATTGGAAGATGCACTTCAGAAGTATAACACATAGATATATATGGCGTTGTTATTGCAAATATTACAATGTAGTAAATAATTGTATTCATATATTATACATAATTAAATTTAACGGCCAAACTTCATCAGCATAAAGATCGCGATGCTTTAAATGTTTAATCTTTAAATGATTAGATTAATGATGTGGCAATTAAAAATTAAAGCAAGATGGACAATGATAAACTAAAGTTAGTGGGATCTATGTAGTTGCAGTTCATGAAAAAATTAAATATATTAGTCATTCATAATACGTACAAAGTAAAATACTGCTCAGGACTATTAAGTCAAGGATATTCTAGTAGTTAAATTCAAGTTGAAACTTAAGACATTGGTCAATGTATTTTCGAAAGTAGATTAGAACGGTTGTAAAACGACGATATTAAATTATGTTTCGTTAAATTCACTTGACATGAGCAGGTGTTACGTGAGCAATAGTATCTCCTTACTTGTTGGTTTGTTCACTCTCTTCAGTGGGAGAACGCTGAAATGAACTTAATACTAATTCTTGTAAACTTTTGCCACACTATTTACTAAAGGTGTTGTCTAAGATTTTGTCGTAGAAGAATCCCGTCCAACTTTTAAGATATACTACCCTAACAAATACACAAATATTTCACAATCGTGGCCAACATATATTTTCACTTGTTATTTTCCTTTGTCTGGTTTCGTGCATATGCACATTGATATAATATGATATATAATCGCGTTCGTAAATATGACTTTGTCACATTCGAAGGACGAGTTCATATGAACGTTTTGGTAACTCATAATGAACTCTATCAAGAACATAGTCACTCAATACGAGAGAAATTTATCTCGGTGGTGTTTACATTTTTCTCGCTCTCTCGCTTTCAAAAAAAAGTTCAAAGAAAGAGAGGAAGGACAATCGCATTAAACATCGTGATCCTTGTTCTTTAACTAGCGGCTCTCATTTGCAGTGATCTGTGATTATTCAAATTAATTATTATATATTGGATCCTAAAATATGTTTTAAAACAAAATAAATTACACAACACCTCAAACGGTTCCTGCGTGGAATGAGAAAAAGATCGAGGACGTGGCGAATCGTTCTGCGTCTACAAATAGTTTTTAACTATTTCCACGTGTCTCATTAATCTCTAACTATTATTTACACGATAACATATTTCAGTTATGCGTCATCTATACATATAATAATACACGGGATCTCCATACGCTCAGTATTCTTTTTGTTCATTGTTATTATCAATGTATCTTTCATAACCAATTGTGTGATATACACAATAATATATGGAGATACAATCTGCAGATAAGATGAATGTACCATTTTATGAATCCAGATTTAGTGATACCAATGTATTTAATCGTGATAAATACTGATAAATTGTAATTTTTAATTGTGAAACCATTACTTCCTGTCGATCGACCGACATACGCTCGAAGTACTTGGGAAGATCAGAGATTGGATCCTGGAGGGGAGATTAACATTTATTAAGAAATTAGCTGTCTTTAAAAAAACTGTTGTGTACCCTTATATCAAGCGATGAAGTCTGGAGACGGCGAGGGCGACTGAAAAACTCTTTCCTATATCCAGAAGGACGAAGTTGAATGAATTACCTAATTGGGCCGATCTTATGTAGATATTGGGAACAGATACGGGCCTTCTTGCCACATCGACGCTAAAATTAATTAATTAATTATACATCATATCGATGTTTCAACAATTAACAGTTAAGACACCGGCTCAGTGAGATTCCAGGAAGTGCCGGACATCGACCTCACCGATTCGGCCCAAAATTTTTTTATGGATACCCCCATGGGCCCCCATCACAAAATGGGTATTCATTTGGGCTGGTTCCTTGAAACACAGATGTGGCGGGTTTTCGAAATTAGAAAACTCGATTTTCACCGAAAAAAAATGGAGCGACCTACGACCAATGTTAGTGTCGATTAATTATAAGTATAAATAGACAACAAAAACTGGCTATACGACGGTCCGGAGATCCCATCGCAAACTGATTTTTTTACCTCTTTAAAACATTCTAAAATTAATTAAAATTTTAAAACAAAAAAGTGCCGTCCAATTTTTGCCTCATCTTATAGAGCAAAAAATTCCGCGTCGAATGAGCGAAAAAATTAAAAAATCGAAAGATACCTATTTTGAGAAAAATGGACCTGAAGATGACCCGAATTTTTTTTTGTTTTCAAACCCCCTCATGTTTGTACTCATATTGAAGAGCTCTTCGAGTAGAACAACTTTCATGTTGAACGTTTTGTCCGAAACGCATGTACAAGAGAACTACACGAGTTTTATTTATTCACACGGTTGTTCACCCAATTTTGAGTTAAACGAAAGTAAAATATTTTTTGTGCACAAATTGATTACACCTATATTGTAGAACGCAAAAATCCATACTTACTTTGTTGTTACACGAAAAAAAATTATAGACCTCCATGATGAAAAATATGGCCTGGAAAGTGGTCTTGAAAAAAAAGTTGTCGAAACGTTGCCATGTTTATACTCATTTTAAAGTACTCGTCGTGCTCGTCATTTTTCGTGTTGGTCGTATTGTACGAAAGTCGTTTGTTCTCAAGATACAAGCGATACAAAAGATTTAGATAAAATAAATCTTAATTCATGTAATTCTCTTGTACATGAGTTTCGGACAAAACGTTCAACATGAAAGTTGTTCTACTCGAAGAGCTCTTCAATATGAGTACAAACATGAGGGGTTTTGAAAACAAAAATATTTTCGGGTCACCTTCAGGTCCATTTTTCTCAAAATAGGTATCTTTCGATTTTTTAATTTTTTCGCTCATTCGACGCGGAATTTTTTGCTCTATAAGATGAGGCAAAAATTGGACTGCACTTTTTTGTTTTAAAATTTTAATTAATTTAGAATGTTTTAAAGAGGTAAAAAAATCAGTTTGCGATCGGATCTCCGGACCGTCGTATAGCCAGTTTTTGTTGTCTATTTATACTTATAATTAATCGACACTAACATTGGTCGTAGGTCGATCCATTTATTTTCGGTGAAAATCGAGTTTTCAAATTTCGAAAACCCGCCACATCTGTGTTTCAAGGAACCAGCCCAAATGAATACCCATTTTGTGATGGGGGCCCATGGGGGTATCCATAAAAAAATTTTGGGCCGAATCGGTGAGGTCGATGTCCGGGGTCACTGGCTCAACCCTCGAATCTTACTGAGCCGGTGTCTTAATAGTGAACTTTGCAATTTCCACAACACGATATTTTCTTCTATCAATCTTTTATCAATATCCCTTATGTTCTGTTGAATTGTCTGCCGAGGATGTTCATTACTCTTTAGAGAACTTTTAACTCTTTAAAGGATAAGATTAATCTACCTTCCATCAATGCCTCTTCTTCTCTTCATCATCCATCACGCGTTTACAAACAATTTAGGGCTTTTCTCAATCTTATTTCGAAGCTTTTCTCTCTCTACGAGTATTTATATATAAATACTATTATGAATGAGTACGAGATGAATGACCCATGGGACATACCGCATCGTCATGTCTCTTCAAGTCTTCTATCGTCTTAGCTTCAAGTTGACACATATCGCACTGCCATAGGACAACACGACCATACTGACGTGGATGTACTCTGTAACTTATTGGAAACAGAACCAGCAATCTTCAATTCATTCTATTTTTGAGCCATACAATTTTCGATTCGTCATTTCAAAAGCGACATGCAGAAAAATGGAAGAATCTATGAATAAGACTTCGTGATACCTTGAGAAATGAACGTGAATGGTACTGTTGTTGAGCAGCTGGGGACACAGTTTGCAACGGATCATCTTCAAGATAAAAATCGTAATTAAATTATGAAAATGATGAAAAATGATGTACTATAGTAGTAAGGGCAGTACATGAGAATAAGACAGAAGCTGACAAGATAGTGTCATTAATATTTTGATCGAGGAATGATAAAAATACAGATATAATTGGAAAATAAAGATGCCACGGGAACAAAATGCATAAATATTAGTACTAAACGATGAAACAAATATAAACTTACACGACCTTCCATTATTGATTGATTTAGAAAACTTCTAAAGATGATAAAGAGATAGATGGAACCTTTGTCTTCTAGTACAAGAAATATAAAACGAAGAATGGAAGTATTTAAGGGGCGGAATAAATTAAACCTGCTCTCATGGACAAATGGTGTAAATTAGTATAAATAACAAAGGGTTGTTCATTTTAATATTTTGATTGAATTTGAGCTTCACGAACAACGAACTTGATTAGCATATTATCGTATAATTTTCTTTCAAGCATCCGTCTTCGTAATGCATATTGCTGAAGATGGAATCGTGTCCTATCCAGGCCTACAATTAATCCACAACAAAGAACATTCTTCACATTGAATAGGATAGCATGTCTGCGACGGCAAGCAATTGATGTCCTTTATATCCCACTGAATTGAAAACAAGATATTTGCGAATAATAAATAAAAATCATCCAGAAGAATTTTTTCTACATAACAAATCTAACAAAATATGTATTTATGCAGAACTCTGTAATGCAATACTCTAATAATAAAACTATCGTTTTTTTTCAAATTGTGCTCCGATTGATCTGTACGGGAAAAAACGATCGATAGATGTGTAAAAAGCAGACTAAGAAATGTAAATATCATTTTAAAGTTAGTTTTTTTCGTACAAACTATGATTTAAACAATGTTGGTTCTTTTTTCGCATCACTATATATTTACGTCGAATTCCCTGTAATTGTCGTTTTCTATGTTTGTATAAATAACACTTTATACTTTCTTGAGTCAATATGTCCATATAATTTCTTGATTAAATATTATATAATTATGATTCGATGATGTTAACATAGTATCAGAGGTAAAACACATCCATCGAACCTCTAGTAATATTATTATACATATTGTTTTTTCATTCTTATTGTGAAATACATTTAATCTTTTAAAAAGGTGCATCAGTTTTACAAAATAGAAAGAAAACTTGTTGATGATTGTCGATATAATGCAATCGACGTTTTCATTTCATTTATATATTTTTTCTTGTCAAGAGAACGTTTGGAAGAGAACAGTGTTGTGTCGCTATAATAATGACGGCTATCTTTATCAGCTATGCCTGAGTCTATGGCAATAATATTCTACCATCTTATGTTAATATCTATCTTTCTACCTTATATTATGTTACATTAGTCGAGATTCTCACTAGCATTCTGTTTTTTGCCATGATTTCATACGGACGTAAATTCTCCTTATGATCCCTTAAACTCTGTTACATCTCTTTTTCACGGGACGTCGCATCGAAGGAATTGCATATAATCTTCGAGAGTGCTTCCATGTAATTTATTGAGAGACAGCAAGTAATTACGGGGAAGAAGAGAATGATCAGAATAAAATAAGTAGTAAAGTAATCTTATTATTAATAATAATTTTTACTAACGTACAGTACGGCAAGTTAATAATTCAGTCTACTGTTCTAGTTTCCTACAATAAATCACTTTGAGTTTTCAACCAAAATAATAGAGAAGTTTCGGAAAACAGCAATGGATTTCAGCACCAGAACATTGTATTCAAATGAAATTGCGATTAATGCACCGTTACATTTGCCTTACGTGCCTACGCCGTAACCTCCGCCGTAACGACGGAGACGCAGCGGAGGAGGTGACGGTGTAAGCACGTAAGGCAAATGTAACGATGCATAATTCATCTCGCTTCCATATTATCTTTGTGATATACATAATTTTCCCCTCTTTCTATGTGTTTTATGGGTAAAAAAGCAATTTCTCTTATAATTTTTTGTAAGACGTCGTCAAACATATACAAATCTCGGCCACTTAAACGACAGCCACAACTACATGCAGAAACTATTCCTGACTTCAATTTGCACATTTGCTGCATTCTATGATTAGTATTCAACACTACTATCTTATAGTAATTACTTTATTGTTAATCGAAACACCGAACTTATTAAATTTGTCCAATACTCGTCTGTTTGACTCTCATTGGAAAATATCAACACATATGTACACATTATAGAAGATTGGCTTCTTATTATTTATTCGTATTATGAAAGCATATTTACAACGTAATTAATTGGATATTCAACAATCACATAATCAATCGATAATATAAAGTATAATGCATCCATTGAAGTATCAATTCAATTTCCTTTGTATACTTTTCACTTTCTCTCTTCCGCTCAAATAGCATACATATGTTTGTATGTGTATGTAATGAAAAAAAACGAAGCCATATGCATAACTTTAGTTCTTTTCAAACATTGGGCATAGCACCGAAAAAAGTTGTTCTTTACATTTTATGGATGCTTTGTCAGAATCGTCTAGCCCCTCAATATTTTTCTCTAACAGTCTCCATCCTTCTTTCCCTCTGTCGTTTCCATCTTTCACTCTTCTTCACTCACAATTCTCCCATCACTGATTCCCTTTTCTTCCTCGTTCTTAGCGCTCATCGTATTTCCTTCGTCTTTTACATTGAGACGCCTGGGAACACTCAAAGATTTCATTCCGTGAAATATCATGTAGAATCTATAATAGAAAGTTTTGCTATATGGTTGTTTCAATTCTCTGTGCTTCCTTGGCCAATTAATAACAATAAAAGCTGCCGTTATTGAACTAATTTCTTCCTTCTAATACTTTTCAAAGGAGAAAATATGAAGAAAACAAAAATTATTCGTACACGGTGTACATATAATATTTCGCGGTCATAATTTACTCTTTACGTGCATGTCTGACTGATTCGTCGATACCTTTCCGTTATTAATCTATTTCATCAGAGTCACATTTGCGTGTTATTATTCCATCGGGAATCGTAGTCGTCAGAGTGAAAACGAATCAACAACTTCTATCTCCACTTCTCACAACGAATTTCCCCTCTCTATCTTTATTTCACGTTGCGTGCACAATAATATAATTTTACTGATTAATGATTATAGTATTTTGTGATAGCTATATTCAGCCGTCGATTGTGAGAATAAAGAGTTACCTACGTCTTCGCGAGAAATATCGTAGAAAATTGATATTATGTTTAAGCAAAAATACCCATAAGTTTGGGCACAGTAAAAAGGATAAAAGTGTAAAAAATAATCTGGAGCCCTACGGAGCAAAATTGGTATACTGTGGTATACTGTAGAATCTTACTGTAATGCAGACATCATGATTTCTTCGCATAATTAGGGATGTATCTATCATTACATTACTCACTTCAGATAATTTACATCATGGAATGAATCAAACTTCAAAACTGGTATACTGTAGAAAATCCTACCCTATACCCGCGTTCACAGCGAGTTATTTAATATTTTTGTTAGCTCAAAAGTTTAGCAAACAGATATATAGATGCTCCAATGATCGAATAATCGAATAAAAACTTGTTTTTTTTTTGCTTTATTTAAAAAAACTTGTTTTAATTTTTTTTAATCTTGTGATACTTAGTCAAATTTTTCATAAATGTTTCACTTTTAACGGTTTTTTTATCTCTTAAAATCGACTGCGAGCATTAGACAATTTTAAAAAAAATGCCACTTTTTTACAAATATTGTAAAAATCTTTTAATAATGTTGTGATAGTTAATTCATATTATATTGTATTGGTTAAGCCGAAAAGGAACATTTAGAATTCTGAAGAGAGTGAACCTTGAGCGTATAGGACGTGTGACAAAGAGAGAAAAAAAGAGAGAGAAGGAGAGTCAAAAAGTGTCTTTGCTTAGCAGTAGTATGTGTATGACTGCGTTCTACATAATGTATGCTTCGAGAACCATCACGTCCGCAATATGTAGGCTGCCATATATGAATATAGTAAGTATTGTATGTCATACTTTCCGCAAAAACAGAAATTATATGTAGGATATAGATATACATTCTCTACAGGATATATAAAAAAAACCACCTACGTTTTTTTCATGATGGTTGGTTACTAAGAACCATTTTGTGATTCATAGTCTGCCATGTTTCGTAGAAAAAAAGCATAACCCATGCCTGTGTTTCCACATCATTTCTTCTGCTAGAACCACCTGCCTTTAACCCACTCAAATTTGCACACTTTTTCCATTACCCAGAAATGTTGTAGTTCACATTACTCACTCCTTTAAAGTTACACCTCGAGCTAATTCGAAATTCTCCGATCTGGCCAGGCTCTCTCGCTTCCTCTGTTTACGAAAGAGCGTTTCCAGAGCGGAGAGTTTTAAAAAAATGCATGATGAATCTTCCTCTTTGCCTCATGAAGTTCGTCTCATTCTAAGAATATTTAGACCAAGTGGGCGTGGTATGCGTGTTTTCTTGGTCCTTTCAACTGCAAGCAAAGCTTATAAGACCATTACTCTCTTTAGTTTTTCTCTTCTTTACGATATGATTATATTATTTTTCTTATGTATTCAGTATTTCTTCGCTTCGCACGAATTAATTGCTCCGGGACATGATTGCCCTATAACTTTCTTTTGGAAAACAATCATAATGGAAAGCGTGAGAAGTTGTGAAAGATGTGGGACATAAGGAGTGGAGATAGGGAGAGGGAAGAAGAGAAAGAGAGATAGAAATAAAATATCCGTAACTGTGACGCTGTCGATGTCTAGTTTTCCCTCAGTCTATCCTCGAAAACACAACGTCAAGTTCATCATAGTCTCAGACACAACAACTTCTATACTAGGACAATATTTTCTGGTACAAATAATTGCATAATCTATGATTATTTAAACTTATTTAGCTCTATATTTTAACAAACTACTGTAACAATACCACTATTCTCTTTCCACATTTATTCACACACTTTCATTCTGATTAATCTAATACAATAATATGTAGTGCCTTACTAGTATATGATATTCAACCGAGCCTAGCACAACCCGGAGATGGCTGCCAGGAATTTCTATGATGGATAGTCTATGTATATTGCATACTTCTTTCTTCTTGTCCCCTATTTACCTTACATGTCTTTTTCGCTGGTTTCCCGCCCGATTCGTTCGTATTCAAGTATTCCATTCACTTCCGTTGAGTATTTCATTCTTTATTCGGATCTGTTTATCCCTTTTTCCTTTCTCGTCAAGTTCGCCAACATCCACAAGCCCAATTTTTCCATGATTCATACATGCGACAAACTTGGATTGCCTGAAAAAGACCTTTTGTTCCTTTAAAGACCAATTCATTGAAGCAAAAAAATATCCGTTCTGACGACTGGTAAAGGATATGCGAGAAAAAATTCTTTTTGGGGGTGCATAGTAAAATGAAGCCCCCCTCTTATCGATTAGTGTATTACGTACATATGTAGTAGTTCGAGAAACAAGGCAAGTGTCGATAAAACCTACATAGTTAATGTTTTGATCTCCCGCGATTCAGGCCGAATTAATTGAACGATGTCTAAGAAAATATTGTACTACAGTCAGATGTTGCAAACAATGTATGAGCCTAATTTTCAATATATTATTTAAGTTGAGAGTATAGAGGAAGAGAGATGTTCTTTAGCCCTCATATTTCTTTCCCTCTACTCGTCAAAGTCAGCGGCATCCATTATTTGCGTATGTGTATTCAGAATGTATGTGACATTCTCTATCTCCTTTCTCTTCCTCTCCTTTCGTCCATCTCTCTCTCGTGCTGTCTCTCCCTCCCATATTTCACTCCGAATCCTACTCTTTTTTGTTGCCCTCCCATCGCTCTCTCACATGCCTTCCTTCGTTCTATTGTTCTCCTCTTTCTTTCTTTCCTCTTCTGCTCCATAGTCCCCATACGTGTCTCTATCCTCTGCAGTACAATTACAATTTTTACCGTCAAATGTTCTTTATCTCGGTTATTTTCTTTACTTATTGATTCTTATTTCTTCATCTGTACTGCTATTAGTATTCAGTTTTCAATACGCCGTAAGCTGTAATCACGTAATCATACTCAACCCGCTGTATGTATTGCCAGAATTTTCCAATGAGTTATGTCTTCGATAACGAAAGAAATTCGATGCGAAAGTGTATAGCACGCGTGTCGCGTAAGAATCGAATAAACGGTGGCACATTGAAAAAATCGAAAATGAGCAGAGGTCATTTTTTGGTAGTCCATATGGTCCCTAAGACGGCTGCACGAGCTTTTTTGTATATCTTCATTTTCGGCGTCGAGAGACGCCGTCAAACTTTTTTGACGCCGAAATTGGCCAACTTTGGAGCTCTGTAGCTCTTCGGAGAGTGGTTTTGGTATCGAGTCATCAACAGAAGAATTTACTGGAATGACCAGGAGAATACATCTGCATTATTGGCAGATCGCTATTTTTATTAGTATTTTTGTAAATCGATTTTATTGATTTATGCAAAACACATATCGAAGCCAAAGGTTTTCAATAGCTCAATCGATAGAACTCGACGCCAGCTTTTCATTGGTATGCTGAACGTTTTTCTGTGTGGTTGCGCTCGAAAGTTATGAGCATTTCAAGATTTTCACAGCGTGCGATCGCACGAGAGGAGAGTGACGCAGCCAATGATCTACCCACTCACGTGCCTCGTGTGACCAATTAGCCCATTTTAATTAGTTTTGTATGTTGTTCTACTACATATCCAAGATATTTTTAATAACTTTCGAATTTTCATTTCCATAATTTGATTCCTCATTCATAACCAATCGATGAATGTTAATCGCTATACATGCAAATTACAATATGACAAGAAAGAGGGTTAAAATTCACAGAAATATTTCATCACACTCTTCCTCGACTACCATCATAATGAAGTCATCTTCGTGTCCTAGAATCACCTCATCCTCATCCTCTCCCTCCTCGAAGACGTTATCGTCATTCTCCGAATCCTCCGACTTCTCCACAACCTTTCTCTTCCTGGTCGATCCACTGATCGATCGAACACTCCACTTCATCCCAGTGCTCTTCAGATGCAATTAGAACATTGGTGCTATCTGACTGAGCTTTCTAGAAGACATTACGACTGCCATAAAATCAGCAAAAGAAAACTGAGGCAAGGAGGATCGAACCCTTGACAGTCAAAAGAAAAAAGGAGACACCTTATCCACTACACTACACAGGTAGTTGAGACGGTGTATAATAGATGAGTTCACCAACCAATCAGGATGGTTTGTGTAGGAAACCACACGAATTTCTCAATCAAGAAAATCAGAAAAACAAAAATAGCGATCGGCCAATAATGCAGATGTATTCTCCTGGTCATTCCGGTAAATTCTTCTGTTGATGACTCGATACCAAAACCACTCTCCGAAGAGCTACAGAGCTCCAAAGTCGGCCAATTTCGGCGTCAAAAAAGTTTGACGGCGTCTCTCGACGCCGAAAGATATACAAAAAAGCTCGTGCAGCCGTCTTAGGGACCATATGGACTACCAAAAAATGAAATAATATGTGGGGGTCAAAAAATGTGCCAACGACCCCCTAATTTCATTCGATTCTTACGCGACACGCGTGATAGCCTTCTTTTCATGTTATGGCTTGTGAACAAAGTACAATCCCTTAAGCTGCGATAAATTTTATTATCGATCCACATTTAATATTTTCCTCTTTCAGTGATTTCTGACTTATTCAACTAGTGTTAAGTAGATAAGAGAAGACATTTCTGTAAAAAAAGAAGTAGTATTTTTATTTGACGAGACCATGATTCATAATTGGGCCATCGAATGCAAAATGACGTCATAAAAATTTGCAATATGGTTTATGCAAATTACGATTATTAGCTTGTATTTGATATCGAAAATGGATTAGTGAAAAGGAAATATTATCACGGTAGCGGAAATTGTCTAAACTTCGATTCCGCGACAATATTACGAGTGATGTGTAGAGATCATTGAAACTTCTTCCTCTCCCTCTCTCACTCTCCATCCTTCCTTCCCATCTTCATTTCCTCCATCTCGTATATAGCTCTAGTCAATATCTCTCCCATTTCATATTGAAATCTCTCACGATAAGCCAATCACACGTTTTTTTTCTTCTGCGTGAATAGTATTGTAGAGGTAGAAGAAAGATAGAGAGAGATGGAATAAGAGATCGTAGATTTGAAGATTTGTAAATTGTGATGTTTGACTATGAGTGAGAGAAAAATAGTGTGGCAGGCTTCATATCTCAATTATAAATGTGAAGCACTATTCTCATATTACAATTTCTCTCTGCGGATTTATCCATGTAAAAGGAGCCTACATTTGTTTTGGTACCTACTCCTGCGCTTGCGCTATACACCGTAATGTATAATAAATGCAAACTAAAACTTTGTTCATATATTATAAAATTTTTCTAATTATCGTTTCTATTATAATTAATATTAGTTATTAGGCATAGTATTAGGAGGAATGAGAATCAGATTACTTGCTTCTCTCTCTATTTACTATACCACATGACTCTCGTTTTATTTATCTTTCCCCGCCACTTCCTCTATATTCGCATGCAATGTTTATTTGATTGCCACCCCTATTCGTCGTCGATTTCTGCCCAGTAGTTACTGCCGTGTGATTATACCCTAAATTATACTGCGTAAAATCTAGTTTACATGTACTTATAATCGAAAATATTCAAGCTACTTATTCATATACATAGATAATTTTAAGGTAAATTATTATTTCATAACCAGCAAGGATTCGGGAACCTGTGCTAGCTTATAGAGCTTACAGATAGTGTATTCATGGAGCTAACAATAAGTGGCACATAGATGCCTTATTTTGTCCGTTGCCAGACCAGTGCCTATTGGAGCATATTTTCCGAAAACTCGTCGGTTTAGTTTTAATAGCCGCGGAATTCTAGATAACGATGTATTAATGTGCATACTATAGCGATACGTACATTGGAGGAAAGTTGTGTTTTGAATTTCACTTTTGATCTAGATGATTAGTAATTTTTCATGTCTTGTTTGTTTACGCATAATACATTAGTGCAAGGATTGTGTGTTAGGATTATGTCGACGTCTAATAACATAATAATAGTAATAATTTTGTATCGTATCTTATGCATGTTATGACAAACAAATGGCTGCTATAGCTCATTGAGAAGGCTATGTTTTTATATGTCTGCATGAAAGCAAGCAAATCAAGTTGAAGCTGTATATAGACCAAAAATAAGTTTTTTTGCATAATTGATTTTCATCGTTTGGCTTTTTGGGCTAAATAGTCCAATGTCGGGAAATTTTAAAACTTTGCTTCTAATAAAGTCTTGAATGCAATCATGACGATTTCATTCCCATACAGGCTTCCTTCTGGAGATTAATTTGCTACGCCCTAAGCTTTCCCATTTTCTCCGCTCGAAGCCTTAGAAACTCCATCCATCCGATCAACTTTATTTCTTTCAGTCTTTCTCTACCCTCACATGTTGTTTTCTTAGGTCTCTCGCTACAAATTCATTTTGATCCCTTGATTTCTTCTTATATTATGCTCGATCAAAGGCTGTATTTACGTATAACAAATTATGCACTTCAAACATGTATCATATTTATGCAGTTGCGTATCACTATCTCTTATTTTCTCTTAAATTTCCAAGGACTGCCGAATACAAATTTGGAAAACAAAATTCTTAGCTCTCCACTCACTTTCCTATATTTATGATGTTTTTTTTTATTCGCAAAAGACGTTATTATACCCGTTTCTCCCATTTCATTATATTTTCATCTTCTCTCTCCCTCGTTTACATTACTCGAACATTTCTTCCTGGGAGTTCGTTTGCGCTTAATTATTATTTCTCGATTCTTCGATAAAGGAAATGATTATAAATAGCTATTTTTAAAAGGTATTAATCAATAATATGGACGCGGATGCAGCTCTCGTGGCTGATGTTGTAGCCAAGGTTAAGGCAACAGAGAAGATCAAGAGGAAATCACTTAAGAAGCCTCCACGAGGTCATTTTAATATAACCAAAATCTTTATAACCGGTCTCTCCCTTGCTGTTGAAGGGCAAAGAAATAAACAGTTTAACGATCGTGGATCCTTTATCGAATCAGACAGGCATAAAATACACATATTCATTTTTTTCATAATAACATATTAACATAATTCCAGTAGCGTTCAACAAAGTAGTCGAGTCTCGTGTTGTGGATGGAAAGCATCTCGAAGTGCTTCTCAAACATTGTGAGACTGGAGAGGAGAAATGGACGGATATGCGCAAATGTGTAAGTTTTCTTCACATCGTTTTGTCCCCTTTTCTTAATCGTGTGCTTATCCCGTAACATGTATTGAAAAGACAAATTTTATTGGTATATTATCTAAATTGAAAAAATATATATTATTGCTATAATTTTAATCAGTATTACTCATTATCGTTTGCGGTTAAAGTAATGTAATATAGATACATCAATGTCTCTGAAATCGGTTCACTCTGCTCCGAGAAAAGTAAAGCAGTATAGAAAAGAAATAGTATGTGAGAGTTTGTCGCAAATATTGCATGCATATTTTAAGATCAACAGTATTCCTCGGAATTCGTGTGTGTAATATTCATATGCACTCTCGTTTGGTCGTAAAGCGCTCATAGTCAGTATGACACGCCCACTATTCCCCGGCTGTCACATGCACAGAAAGACGTCATGACTTTCCCATTAGACTGGGAGATGAATGGAAGATATGGACCAAAATTGTCCCTCTTTTCAGCGCAACTACTCTCGTACCATGTTCCAGGAGCACTTCAAAGACAAGACTGGAGAGAAAGATGTTAGATATTATGATCTTTGATCTTTGAATCAATGATCGCTATTCTTATCTTTAAAAAGCAGAACATTAGTAGCTAAATCAACAATACAATAAACAATAAATACGAATTTTGTACTATGGCGGTTGGCAAGCGGACAAAATTTAATTGTGTTTTGATGTGCTTTTTTTCTCATTAAGATTCTCTATCGTGCATGGCGTCGACAGGTCAACAAGACTCGTCGTGACGCCTTCGCAGCTGCCAAGGGTAGAATACCCAAAGGGGACGAAGATCTTGCTGATACAGAAGGGGACGATGCGGACAATGACATGCATCGTAATCGTCAACCAACCGAAGTTAAAGAAGATGAAGAAATGCCTACTGTTCACGTTGTCACAGCACGATCCGCTCCAGAAACTCCGGTCATAGTGAGTTTCATCATATATTTTTTTCACAATTGACAATGATTTACATCTAATTTCAGACAAAGGCAGTGGCTTCGCCGAAAAAAAGAAAGGAAAATCCTCCTCCTGTTACGCCAGCTCCTGTACCTCGATGGGACAATCATGTCTTGTCAGATTCAGAATCAGAAGGAGAGGTATTGAAACATAATTTATTTCATATTTATTTACATAAATACGGTCGCCTTGTTTGCTTCTTACGGAAACTCCGCTTGTGACGTATGTAAAGACGATATGAGAATATTTTCGACTGAAAAATTGTGTGGGTACAGCCCAAACTTCTTGCGATATGCAATTTCTTTCAGCCCATTCATCCTGGTCTCCTTCATAAGCGTGATCCACTCCTGCAGGATGCCTACTACGGTATTGGCCGTTACGCGACTCATCCATCATGCAATCCTAGTAATTCATTGTCTAACCGTAATAGAGAAGGTCGTCTCATCTCTATAAACTCCGCCTTCTCAACATTCTCCGGGGCTTCCTCATCTGTACATGATGATATCGACTACTCCGAACCCATAACCTATCGTTATGATTCATTTACGGCCACAATGCTTGACTAGATCTTTAAGAATCTCCGCCCACTTTTTCTAACAAATTTTACTTGACCTCAACGCACTACGAGACACTGGTACGTCACATTCCAATAGTAACAGTGAACTTTTTATTAAATTCTATCAATCTGGACCATTTTTTTCTAAACTATAAAATTCGGACTGTATTGATCTTCTCACTCAGAACGGGTTTCAGATACCAATGAACCCGCTGAGCTCCTTCTTTACATCAATCATTTTATTATTTCTAGCACGTTTTTTTTTAAAATTTACATTTAATTTAATTTATAATGCACCTGAATATATTACGTTATATGTTACCTTCTTCTTTTAAGTCTTCTTGTATGTTATACCCTGTAGAGCCATTGAATAGAATGTGAGAAACGCTTAGACCAGTCCTATCATACTGTGTATCGTCATATTCCATTCCTTGGACCTGTATCTCTCAATTTGTCTTCCTAACATTCATGGAAAAGTGATCCATTTGTAGTCCGACTACATTACTTAAAGGGACGGTATACCTTGGGGAATTGCATATTCACATTCGCGGGAGATCCCCATACGGAAAAGTCGAACTAGAATATTTTATTAAAATAAGTACAAATTACATCTTAAACTAGAGTTCGAACACATTCAGCTAAGGCTTGTAAGAGTACCATGGACCACAAGGCCATCCACAGATGTCTGTGGCGGGAATGTTCTTTATCTATCCTCGATCAACCGTCTTTATTATGATACAGATCAGATCTCACCCTATACCTATGTCAATCAACTATCGATTCTCCACCATCGATTGAATAGAAAACCAGTCATTTCCTATACAGTTTATCTCAGTATGTTCCGGCACTCAGCCCGGATTTCAATAGTGATTTTCAAATCCATATGCATAGTTCATCAATTATTGATGGGACAAAATTTCACGTTCGAACATTTTCGGCATTTCAGATAATATTCGCCCTATCTGGCTATGATCAAAGTTGCGAATATGTTATTTAAACATAAGAGAAAACTCCCCTCTTTCCACACAACATTTCGATCTTCTCCTATTCTATTTTTTTCCTTTGAAATTCACATTATACAACCAGGTGTAGAATCGCTATCATTAAAAGTTCTCATTTTTTTTCTTCCTCTTGCCTCATGTACTCCCATCTCTCATATATCCACATATAATTTATGCCTAATAAGAGTATTACTATTTTGATTGTAATCATTCCGTTGGTTTATATCTATTTATGCTGTAATACACATACATTTACTTTTATTTTTCAGAAACAGTTGTAATTTAGCAGAAGATAATTTACAAAATGCCAATTTTATATTCATCGGATGGAGTTTGTATAACAATGGTACACAAAAATGTAGTCGTCACTCAATCGACTCAAGAAATAAAAATCAACAAAATTTCAGTTGTATATTACTCAACATGGTTCATTAAATGACAGTGGGAAATTGGAAAAATTTCCTAATAAATTCGAAAATTATTGTAGTAGAGAACAATGACATCAGCAGAATGTGATTGTGTGCAGATTACCGCACGATCCCGAGAACCTATGAAGACATTAGATCATTTGACAATCGTAATAATGTTACCAATATAAAGACCAAGCAAGTATTTCGATCCAAAATATTTTCGACCACGATTAGAGCATGTTGTTGAATTATTATAGTATTAACGAAATATTTTGGTTCCTATGATAGGTACAACGACGACACGAGGGCTCAACAACTATATTACATAGACTGAATCATACCTTCATCATATGGAAGGTTCCCCACAGCGATAGCTTGTCCAGCAGTGTTAGATGTTTCCAGTGCGGAATATCTCCCTCACTCTCTCCACCCTCGGCCATTCTCGTATAGTAGTCAATTAATTCTGTAAATGGTTTGGTTTTTTCTTCGTTTTTTGTCTGGTTCCCTCTATTGTAGTTTTCTCATGCATCCTGTTTTGACAATTCAGAAATTGGGAGAAGGAGAATTTGATTTATCCATGTGAATTTGCTTACCTTGTGGAATATCTTTGATTGTTCGTTACATAATTCTAAGTGAAATCTCGGTAGACTCGCAAAAAAAACCTAATAAATGTTTTGTTTTTGGGGAAAACTTGCCTCCAGCATAGTCCTCGGGCATGAGAGGAGTCTCTCTCTTTTTTCGCTTATTTGCTTCTATATTGATAGTCTCTCCAGGGATGTACTTGACACCAGTAGTAAGACCTAAATAAGTCGTGCGTAGGAGATTATCTTACGATAATATTATTGCATGAGTCGGGTCAAAAAATTGATTACTGTGCAGTTTACGATCAAACATCGACCATGTGTACTCATGGGTTTAAAATGCGTTCTCGGTAATATTAAAATACAACGCATAAGAAAATAAATTCTAAAAGAAAAGCTCTCTCAATTGACTCGTCGTGGTTATACATTACAGTACCTGAGCGATATGTTTTGCGGTTCTTCATTCCAATTCTAGGCACAAATAGTTCGATTGGTGGTTCTAACGGTTCAACTTTCGCATCGTTACTTGTCCAATCATTTGTCAGCAAGTCACAGTTCACTAAAAATAAATCAGTGTCGAGAGGAAAAAGTAAGTGGAATCGAGATAATAGAAAATGGAGTGTAAATGGAACGTACATTCCTTGTCCGTGCATGGTCTCATTTTACGAATAGTCACTGGAATAACAGCATTTAATTTTCTCGAAAAATATGCAGAAAGGGGCGAGAAATAAAATAACAACCTTTCTTTGATTTATTGTAGTTAGGCTTCATTGGATGGGCCGCGTCTGTAAATTGTTCAGTTTTAAGTACAATTTATCGTCGTTTATATTTTCCCGTGTTAATGTCAGAAATCGAAATGTTAATTCATACCTGATAACGTCATCGACGTAATTGTTAATAAGAACAGAAGGAGTGTGGGCATCATTGGATAAGAGACTGGAGGAGCAGCCACAGCTAAGCAATCACATTCACTTAGACTCCTCCCGTTTTATTATTTAACCTTATAGCTTCAATGTATTAATATTGCTAAAATGCTTAGAAGCAAATATTCAATCTCCCTTACAATTATTAGCTTACTTTCTTTTTTGCCTTATGTATCCTCTGTTGCTCTGATGTTCGAAAATATATTTCAGGTAAACGAAATAGAACGAACCTGTTAAAAACCTGTTAAAAAACGAGCTTAACAAACTACTAACTTCACCATCATATGAATAATGATCTACAACAATCATTCAAAGAGAAATGACGGTGGATAAAACGATAGTGAAGTCCATGAAATGTTGAGTGTTGAACGATCAAAGATGAAGCTTAAGGGAACAAAAAAGAACAATAGTGAATCCCAAGTGTGCATCTACTCGGATAGCTTCTATCAGACAAAAAAATGGAAGGGTAGGCATCCTTAGCTCCGCCCCTTTCTAGTGTTCAATTTCGTTATTCATCTTACTCCACATAACCCGTATTCCCATGTGAGCGTTTCATGTGATGGTTAGAACGAAGATGGAAAGCACAGGACGATATTAACGAACATTATCTGTTGTCTTTGACGATAGTTGTGTTAAAGTTGTTGTTTTTCTTCGTATTGCATCAGGAGAGCACTAAAAACACTTGCAAAGATAAGCAACTTAAGGAAGACTTAACTAAATACCCTACGTCAAGCATTTTTCGACTCCCTCTCATCACGAAAGCACTTAATGTATATCTTCTTTTACTAGTGCATTAGGCAGAGTGGAAAGTCGAAAATGAGGACTCATGGAGAAGATCGTTCAACTAAGCATTTCTAAACTATCTCTAAAGAGTGTATCATCAATCTTCTCGGAGATTATATGTGGATTAAACAAGGTTCTGTGGGAGCAGTTAGTAGATTTTTAAGGACAAAACTTAACTATCATAGAATAGTATATATTAATTGCTAAAATAAAAGGTTCCGCTCATCAAAATATTAAACAATAGATTATGGAGAAGAATATAACATAAAGCGGGCGATAGTAAGATTATTATTTTGTCCGAACGCCCAACCTTCCAGTGTGTTTCCGTCGCTCTCAGAGTGATGTCATTCACACTTACTTACAAAATGTGTCATAAATAATGAACAAGTTAGTTCCGTATGACGCTGACAAACACTCCATTATAGAAGTTTCGTTAACTTGAAGATAATTGTTTTTTCTCTCAATTGTATCATTAAGTAAAAGCGCTGTTTGATATGTGATGAAAATGTTTATGAGCGTAATCTCAGTAATCACACGTATAATTGAAGAGAGAAGGAAGCACAATGTTCTGAATCTAGTCATTATCTTCGTTGAGCGAGCAGTTCGGGAGAACGTTAATCTTGTAACACTATTAATAACGAGCGGTTGTTTTCGCTTTCCGAAGATTAAGAATATTGTGGAAGGTGTGGATGAAGGAAGTGAGGTTGAAACGGAGATAGATAAAAAGGACGATAATGCGAGTGAGAAAAAAAAGAATTATTAATATTAATCGCATCTAATATTATGAGAAAAAGAGCAACTCAGCGCACTCATTGTAAATAGCACCATTTTTAAAAGGGACGAAATATCTGTCAAGTCTTTAAAAAAGGCATAGTAGAATAAGAGGAAATGAGAATAGAAGGAGTCTCAGAAATCGATTTCTACAAAATGTGCACGTTGTTGTAATATGTATGATCACATGGAATTGAATGAAGAATGGATTGGATTTCATTATATATAATTAGAAATAAGATGTCACCACTTGTGTGTTAACACTATGAAAATATTTATTTATTTATTGTTTAAAAAGTAAATTCTGGCAAAAAAGTGTGTTTAATGTACTGCTTTATTTTTGTTTGAATAGTGATAAAAGCCATTAAGGCCCCACACTGACAAAATGATGCCTATTATTTATCCACATTAATCCCAAATATGTTGTATTTCAGGAGGATGGGTTCATGGTTGAAAATTACCGAAGTCGAAAAATTCATGAAGATCCGAGACCATCAACAATGAGCCAACTTTTATTGTTCTGGATACCGTAACCCGGACTACCGTTATCGCACCGGGATTTGCCGCGAACTTCGATAAATATTATAAGATACGGTAGCTAGATACGTATAACCATCTCTCTTCGCCGTTCATTATAGATTCAGAAGTGTCTGCTACTCTAAACTTAGAAGAAACATGAGACTGCAAACCTTTGGGAGTATAACTCTCTGTCTAGTTAAAGAGGAGGAATAATTGGGAAGGGAGAAGAAGAAAGAAGCTGTGGGAGGAGATTGTAAGCCAGCTAAGGTGCCCTTAGGCAGTCGACATTCATCATCCCCTTCGTCTCATTCTCGTCAACAATGAATGAACACGGTTGGTTATTTATTAATGAATTGCACGTATCATAATAATGCATTTATATAATGTGGATAATTGCTAATATTTTCTGTTGTATGCATGATTATATTGTAGTAACATAATGAACTTTTTTTTTAAACGAAGACGAGCGCACCCTGTTCATTGAGCCTCAACAGGTGCTCGGAGGTATGAACTTTGGTTATTTATTTATTTTATTTACAAAATTCTAGACAACTTCGAGTCCGTTCTGTACAAGCGTAGCTTGTCTCCGAACAGAATAGCGAGTCTCATCATCATGATGAGCATTATGATCTTCCTTCGTCGATTTCTAACGAAGGAATCGTTGCCCCGTATGGCTGAAAAGGTGAGTTTGTTTTAATTTGTTTAAACAATTTAAACATTATACAAACTCAATGTATTTTTCAGGCAGTGATGGTGATTTAATAAAGGTCTTTTAGTTTTGACAATTGATGCTTAGACTCACAGATTCATTGGCCAAAAATGGAGTCGGTCATGAATAAAGTGATTAAACTGCAAATTGTTAAATGCAAATATATGAACTCAAATCAACCTTTACAGACGGAAATAATCCTTCTACTGTCTATCTATCTTGTCAAGGATGGATTCAGTCTTCTACAGTCCACTGGCCCGAGTCTACTCAAGGAGGTTGGTCACTTTTACGGAACAAATCGGAACTGAACTACGCGAATGATGTTGGGCGCATTAGTGATAAAAACGTACACAAAAATATGATTGCCAATGAAATTCGTTTACCTAAAGTATGGATATTTCGTCGTGGATCGTTATAGTCGAGTCCATTGGTAATTTCAGGATCTTCAAATTCATCGATATATCTGCGACTTGATCTACTTCGTTCAATTCTCGACAAATCACGCTGTTGCCTTCTATTGCTTTGTAAGACATATCCATAACTACCCCCATGATATTTTGCATCTCCTTTGTCAACGCTCTGTAAATTATTTGTCTGTTGTCGAGCGTGGGCAGAGCGGAGGAGTCGAAATTATCTTTTTTTTGAATTCATATTAATTATCCTAATGAACTATCATAATTATGATTATAGTTTTTATTATATTATTATAGTTACTATTGCAGTTTTCTTCAATTGGATGTGTACAAAGCACACTGAAATGGCCATCTATCCATGTCAAGTACACGATGATACTTGCTTTCATTCTACCGGTACCTATATCAACACTTATTATGCTCTTTCTCAAAGTATTGAAAAGAAAACTAGTGAAAATACTTCTCGTTTCGTACACTCTCTCGCTTTGTTTCATTTCTTTTCATAAGTTTGAATGTTACACTATTTGAATGCGCAGTGATCAGTGAAATGATCAGTGATTTAAAAACACGTGTATTTAAAAAGTGTTATCAGACAATTATGAACATGATTGTCATAGAATTTGGTCATGTTCGTGGGTAAGCAAGTGATGAATATAAAATATCTTACAGATCTTTGAGTATCTTCCATATGCCATTTATGGACAAAGAGCGGAACGTGTATTCAACTATGCGTGTTGCTGTTCATTCTTCAATAAGGACATCCTCCAGGTTATGTTCTCTCCCTCTCCATTTCTTTTTCTTTCCTCCCTCATTTTATCCTCAATCCATCTTTCCTTTCGTTGATCGACTGCCATATGTCGTTTCTTGCTGTATTCCATCTGATCATTTGCAACCCTTGCGTTTGCTTATGCTTTTTTGAAGCAAATTTGTTCCACTGAAGCTGGCCCGTTTTCATGCAGTTATCCTATTAGAGTAGTACACTCTCACAAACAAGCAAATGCACACATATGTTAACATTTTAATAAATATTATTAATAGATGAACAAGTATAGTGTGGATTTGCATGCACTTTAAATGTAATTTTTTTAAATATTATATATGCAAATCAGGTGTCGATCTACGTTTTTGTAATTGCAAATATCTCTGCTACAATAATGAATTATTGGACAATATACAGGAGAATGAAAGGCAAGAGGAGGTTTGAAGGTGAGAAGGATGTGTTTTAATAACTAGAAGAGATGATCATAAAACACAGTTGTTCTTTCAACTTAAATTCTACTCAATTCAATTCATTTATCATGTCACACTTTAGTCAGGATGCGATTAGCATCTTCCATATACACATGCCTTAAGAACAACTTATAGACATATGAAATTGATCACTGATAATGTCGCTAATGATATAATAATTTAAAAATAAGAATAAGATATTTTCAGCTGGGATTAACAGTTGCTCATTCCCCTTTCTTCTTCTTGTATATCACACAATGACACTACCTGTTAACCTCGTATCGATTACTTATCTATGTAAGTCAAAAGTCAAAGTTAATTCTCTTAAAGCTCCGAAATTGATGTTGTCAATGTGAATTTGCTTTTCTCTTTCGAATGGTACTTGAAATTCGCTTATATGGCATTGAGCAGTCACGAAAAGAATAGAAAAAGAGGTGAGAAAGTTTGTAGAAAGAGGAGATTTTTCCCTTCTTTCCGAATCTTTTGAACAGAGTACTCAGCCGCACACTTATATATTTTCAGACCATAATCGGCTCTTCCTGTCCTTCTGTGTATTTCTTATGCACAAGAGCGAGCATACCATCGTCTTATCCCTCATTATCTTCTTCACATTAACTGCAAAGAACTTTCCCCATCGAATTATCCAACAATGCTTATACAACACTATTTATGCGAGAGTCTCCACACCCAGTCCTACTGTGAATGCACCCATGGTTCCATTGGTACCATCAATACCCCGACCCCAATCAGTAACATTGACCCCTAGGGTTTCCGTCCAAGTTCACGCTGATCCTATGGAGGATAGTACATGTGATGCGACCAATGATCGGATGGTCTCGGCAGAGATAGTAGTTCATAAAAAAATGCCCGTGGAAGAGGGGGACTGTGAGGGAGGACCATGTCTGACGTCATCATAAAACTAATTGACAACAGTTTATGTTGATACATTATTTAAATGAATTTTATTTTATGGTCCTTGGAAATTATCACAGTTGTAACTTATTTTAACAATGTCCCTCTGCCGTTGCTTCTTTGTTGTGTCATATCGTCATAATTCATGAAATCCCGACCATAGTCGATAACTTTTTTTGTAACTCAATATGAACAAATATTTTATTTTGAATTTGAATTAACGGAGTCTTGTCTGCATTTGTTAATTACAACAATTAATTCAATGTTCTTACAACTAAACCGGTACAGGAACATATTATTAGTAAAAAATGCGGAAAATATTGGTAGGTTTTGGTTCGTGTTTTATGAAATAGAAATAATATGACTTGGTTAAAACATCATCGTGAAAGTCTGAAATCATCACTGGTCGAGATTTGTTACAGGTAGAATAATGTAAGAATAGAGTAGGTTTAACGGGCTATTATCGATTCATTCAACGTCCATAATGAATTGGTCTGTCTTCGATCTCAAGGTCAACCGTGGCCGCGTTATCACCCTGCATTCAAATAATTAAATTTCGAAAAGGAGCGTAGCGACGATAGATGTCGCACCTTTTGTTTGTGACTTCCATAGGCAAAGGCGACCATTGCGATTGCGCAAACGACGACGACAGAGAAAGCAAGATATGATGAGAAACCGTAGCTCTTCACGGCGTCGAAATCCCAAGCATCTTGCTAAAAATGTGAACGTATTTTGATGAATTAAGAACTATTTTCTATTATTGCGCAACAACCTACATAGGAGGCCTGGGCTACTTCGGTTCTCCATTCATCGACGGACTTCGATACGATCTCTATCGTGACTATCACGCACATTCCTAAAAATATCATGAGCCTTTATAAAATGGCTGTATATTTAGTACACATTTTCAAATTAGCTCCAGAAATAAGGTATGTAACCTGAGAGCAAAACTCACCATAAATGAGCAACATAACTCACCGGTCACGAGGTACATAATAGCTGCGAGTCTCTTGAAGATATAACGATGCTGATAGAATGTGTAGAGTGCGAGTGCATTTGTACAAAGAAGAAGAACGATGGATATGACACCGAAGACAGCTTGAGCACGATGAAAATCTACAATATAATCATTTAGTGAAAATTCCTAACAATAAGAAATGTCTCTCATTATTCTCTAGTTTTTTTTTCGTGAGGCGATCAAAGGAATCGTGCGACTAATTCATTTTTGACTAATTCAATGTAAAATACTTCAAATAGCAGAAAATTTGTTCATTTTATTTAGATGTTGTACATGTGGCCTAATGCCATTGTTTGCGATCATAACCTTTTTGACTCTCTTGTCGACTTGTCATGTGCTTTAACTTTTTTGTTTGTCCACTTGACAATTTGTCATCTTTTGATCTTCACCTTGTATTATAGAAGTAAATGTTTATCTCTTCCTATGTTTGACGCACTAATTTCTTCTAGAATCTTCTCTTACACATTTGATCAAAGAGGGCCACATATCGCTTATTTCTCAAGATTCTTAAAAACTTTCTCACAGGAGCTCTTTCTTATCAAGAATAACTCAATCCTTCATCGTCTAGGCAAATGTTTGTATTGCGATGAAAGCTTGATATATAGAGAGGAAAGATAGATGAGACATAAGTGAGAGAGGAAGTAGTGTGGAGAGTTTCAGAGTGGGAAGTAGATCCATCGCCTTAAAGTGTAATGTTTTTACATCGCATGAAGTCGCTAAGAGGCCACAAAACTTATTGTTGAGAAAGTGTGAAACGCTTTCAAGCATCCACATGTGGAAGTGCTCATCCTGGTAGTAAACGCAGAGACAAGTCTATTTCTGATCCAAATAATAGTCTTATCATGATTAAAATTATGATTAAATACCAAAGATTAACTGAGTCAAAACTATATTGACGTTGTTATTCAGCGAAAAATATGCACAATAACAATCCGATACGATATTTGGTTAAATGGTCTCTTGAGTATTTCATATAACAGGAAAAAATTGTTTATCATGATATTGTATTGCTTACGTTTTAGAGAAGCCTCGGCCAATCGAAGCACTTCTTCTGGTGGTTGAGGGAAGTGAGGAATCCAATCAACTAAAATAATAATAATGACAAATGAATGGCTATCGTCGTATCGAACATGATCCATAGGCACTGTTTTGACAGTATCTGTTTGATTTAGTTCATCGTTGTTTTTCGATAGTAATACATTTTTCGTACTCCCCGGTCTCATACTGCAATTAAGATTAGTGGGATAAAAGAGTGACTTCTCATCAAGATGAGGGACTTGATAAGAGAGAATGAAAGAACGTCTCTGGGGAACCCTTCTAGATAACAACAAGAACCTCGACTAGACTTAAAGACATTAAAGACTACGATAAACCAAATCATCTTTTCGATCAAATTTGCCAAAACATTAGCAAGTTTGCAAAATCATGAGTCCTTTTGTGAGATCGTGAGGGGGGGGGTTGGTACAAGCTTTTGTTCAACCCTCCCAGCATCGATGGGAGATATGGCGAAATGTGGTATGAGGAAGATGAGTCTTCCGAACGAGTCGAAGATTGACGGTCGCCGCATGTTCAGATGTGAGCATAGTTTCGTCCACATTTTCATGACGAACCAGCAAATGGGCTACCGAATATCCGCATGGCATACTTTCACCAAACTGTAGATCCATAGATCTTGCAGCTTATAGCATAGTTTTTTTCCAGTGTGGTGGATAGAAGAGTACTACACCTATATTCTACTTAGGTCTGGCGTTGTTGGGAAGGAAAAGGAATAGGAAGAACACATGCATTTAGCATTTGTGAATATTCTTTTTGAAATAGGTTTCAGATCGAGAATGTAAGTCGAAATATAAGGCATACCCTAATAACATGTAGATATTAGTATTATACGCCCTCCATCAATAATATTTCTTCCGAAACAATAATCAAAAATATTTCATAATACTGTGAAGGATTTTTAAACTTCTTCACTTTCCATTGTATTTTATCATGATTGAACTATACTATATTAACCTGTCTCGAGTGATCCGTTCTTCTTCGTTCTCCATTCTCCCCATGTACCGAGTTTAACATTCACCTGAATAAATAATATCGATATATTATGGTCAAACAATCGTTTGAATATAGTTCTTTCTTATCTATAACTTTTCAATAACTTTTATTTTCTATTTCGTTTCGTTTTTTTCTTACAATAATTTAAGCAATACTAAATCATCGGTTTAATTTAACTCTTGCAAGTAATTCATCTCGGCATTTTTGTTCTTGTCACATGGAATTATTTTGCAAGGAAAGGGAGATGGCAGTACTAAATATCATTCTGTGGCATTCTCGTGTTTCATAAGAAGGGAAGAGCAAAATGAGAGTGAAAGAAAGAGGAAGAAGTATATGAATTGAGTAAGAGATGAAGTGAAGGGTAATTTAGTCATGTCAGGGTACATTATTCAGTCATTATTTAGCATCGAATTGCGCTCGACATTATAATTTTTTTACTATGTAATATATCAAAGAACAAAGCTTCAATCATCTAGCAGTGTTCGTTTCGCAGTTAGAAAATACTAAGCATTGCTAATGAAATTTTACTTTGAAGATGCAAATAGTATAAAAGACTAAATTAGATAAGTTCAAACATTGGTTGAAAATCCATGATTTCAAATGGATAGATCAGCGCAGTGAATCATACATTCTTGTCATAAAAAGGCCATGTGTCGTTAAAAATAATATTACATTTCGCTTAACTGCACGACCACGTATATTTTGATTTCTTTGAATCCCATGTGGAAAAAGCATATAAGAACAGGGGTACGAATACCAGTTGAAATAGTCGAATCAATTGATATTCGGGTACACCTGTCCCATGCACCAGATATTCTCATCATCTTTGATACGTAAAAATGACAACCAACCTCTTCGAATTCTGTGTTGACAAAGTCGATGATACACCAACTGCACGTTGATAGAGCAATCACAAGAGGAATAACAGCCAACTGAAAATTACAAAATTCTACCAATGTCAGCAATAAAATTTCATTTGCGGGGTGTATGGTATCCCTATATATTAAACAGCTCAAAGTTAAAATATTCCCGCTCAACCCCCCCCCCCCCCCGCCTTTGTGAAAGACAGTGAACTCATTCATCATTTACTATTAGTCTTGATATAGGGTATGAAACTACGAATAAGATCAAAACGTACCCAAGCAAGGACGACAGCAACTAGGATGAATCTCCTCTGGCACACAACCGCCTCGTAGGACCGCATATTGAGGATCTGCGATCCTCTCATTTCAACGGTTTTGTCGAGCAGCTGCATCTCCCTCTCTACTTTACTACCGCACTCGTCTCTCTCACTTTGACGGCGTCTCTCGCTAGATCGGTGTTCTCTGTGTCCTCTCAATTTCAAGTTGTCCCTCGTCGCATACGACGGGAAGTCGTCAGCTGAAGAAGAACACGGGAATAAATGAGAGAGACGAAGTATTACTACTACGACGACAATGTAACTAAAAACACACACACGAGAATTAAGGGGGATCGAATGCGAGTGAAATGGTAGAATCACATTGATGTGAGAGGGAGAAGCCTAGTCCATGTACCATTATTTATTGTAAGGAGTTCAAGTTTCAAAGATCGAGCATTGCGAAACATGAAAAATGTGTCAAAAAGGTACACGATCATTCTTTTCTTTCTCACTGTACCTCAGCACAGCTATGTCTAATTGGAGTGTGTGATGTAGCTGTATTGCCTTTTATATATTTGAGGATTCAATATACGTGAGTGGGCAGAGAGAGGAGGGCAGTTGTATCTAGATGGAGATAGGGAGGGAGGAGAGAAAGGAAGAAGGAGAGCGAGAGAAATGGAAGAGAGGATGGAGAGAAAATGAGAAAGAAAGGGAGAGGAACAAGAGTAACAATAATAATATTATGGATAACGTGGTAAGCGTGGATATCTCGTGATTGAGAAGTACTGTGAGAAACAATGATGAAGTACTAGACCTCAATCGTGTCCATACGTTTATCTCTGTCTATATTTCTCTTTCTCTCTCTTCTCATCTTATTTGATCTGAATCGAGATAAACAGAGCCCACAGACAGTGCTTCAGTGAAGAGAGATTGTGTTAGTGATTGAGGGAGAGGAAAAGGAGCTAGGATATATATATATATATATATATATATATATATATATATATATATATATATATATATCACGCGTGTCACTGAAGAATCGAGTAAAATCCGGGGGTGTTTGGCACATTTTTTGACCCCCACATATTAATGCATTTTTTGGTAGTCCTTAGGGTCCCTAACAAGCTGGCCAGATCTTCATTTTCAACGTCGAGAGACGACGTCAAACTTTTTTGACACCGAAATCTGCCGACTTTGGAGCTCTGTAGCTCTTCGGGGTGTGGTTTTGGTATCGAGCCTTCAACAGAAGAATTGCCTAGAATGTCGAGGAGAATTCAACTACATTATTGGCCGATCGATATTTTTATTAGCATTTCTATAAATCGATTTTGTTGAATTGTGTTTAACAAAAATCGAAGCCGAAGGTTTTTAATAGCTCAATCGACTGACCTCGACGAGGGGATTTCAACGGTATATTGAACGTTTTTCTATGTGGTAGCCTTCGAAAGAAAAAAACCTTCGGCTTCGATTTTTGGTTTAAACCAATCAATGAAATCGATTTACAAAACTACTAAATAAAATATCGACCTGCCAATGATGTAGGCGTATTCTCCTTAACATTCCGAGTAATTCTTCTGTTGACGACTCGGTACCAAAATCACACCCCGAAGAGATACAGAGCCCCAAAGTCGGCAAATTTCGGCGTCAAAAAAGTTTGACGTCGTCTCTCGACGTTGAAAATAAAGATATGCAAAAAAGCTCTGGCCACCTTGTTAGGGGCCCTAAGGACTACCAAAAATGACCTTTGCTCATTTTTATTTATTTATTTATCATACATCGCGAAGATGTTCCAACAAGTAAAAACGATATAAATTAAGAAGATTTGCACAAGGAAATAGAATGGGGAGAATTAGACCGACTTTTTTTTTTCGACTTTTTCAATGTGCCACCGTTTATTCGAACCTTACGTGATATATATATATATATATATATATAACTGTTTAACTTCCCATATAAATATTGGATATTTACATTATATATATATATATATATATATATATATATATATATATATATATATATATATATATATATATATATATATATATAATGTAAATATCCAATATTTATATGGGAAGTTAAACATCTCCTAGATTGATCGGAGGAATTAATATTTTCATATCTTCACCATTAAAAATCGTTGACAACGCAGATCAATCAGCGAGCAGATAAAAAAATTGGATTTTTTTCAATAAAAATATTGCAATTTTCGGACATTGGCAAGAAAATTACACAATATTTCTTGAACCCATCCCAGATACGGACGAACCATAAAAGAATTGGGGACAATTTGATTATTTATCCACATAAAAGAGATAACATTGGTGCATGTAATAAATTGGTGATGCATGTAATAAAATCTCTAATTGATACAAAACATATCTAAGAAAAAGACGAGTATCGAAGGGGACAAAAGATGAAGATATCTCCGGAAGATATAAAGATGAGGAAGAGATATTCTCTCTAGAGAGCAATCTTTAAGCCCATACAATAGTGGAGATGTTTCAAAGAGATGAAAAGGCGAAAATGGGAGATTTTGATGGCTGTATAATGAGAGATTGTGGAATATATCGAGGAAACAAAAAATAGGGGTTATGGATTGAAGAATAAGAAGGAGAAGAGTAGAAAGAGAGAGAGAAGTGAGCCGCACCTCAAACCTGATAGGAAACAGATTTGCAAATTAAATGGAAGAAGTGTCTTAGAGTATCGGGAAATAGAGGAAATAGCAGAGAGTAGTCCTTCCTTTTTGTTCGTTTAACAACTTGTTTAACAGAACGTAAGAAATGGTTTATGAAAATATACAAAAAGTGATTGCGAAATGTTTTTGTTGGATATATCGCAGTAATGTGAGAGGAATGATTCGAGAAAGGCTTTGAGTATAATACGAGATAGTCACGACTCAGACAGCAAAAGGAGGAAAAAAACAAGAATGGAAAACAAAACAAAAAAGGGAAGATTGACTGAAGAGGTTCCATGATTGTCGCGCTAATCTCCTTTATTTTTTTAGTCTGTTATTCCCCTACCCCCGTCTCTTGTTTTTTCCCAGTCTCTCGCACTCTCTCTCCCTTTCTTACTCTCTATCTCTCACTTTCTTCTTTCTTCTACTCCCTCACTCTCTACATGTCTTCTTCAACTTCTTATCTCTCACATTTCTTCTTTCTGTATCTTTCCAGTTCCACTACTACTCTTCCCGCAACATGCCAACTGGTCACAAGACTCGACTAACCTCCGTATAATCTATCCCTTCTTCTTTCTCCCTTCTCTCTCTTCCTCTGAGCGCATGCCCTTTGAGTCTTTCTATAGGAAGAGGACTACATACGAATCTAACATCTTCCCGTATCCTTTCAAGCGACTATTATATCACTTATACAACGATCGTCTATTGAAAAAAGAGTTGAGCATTTACGGGTGTCTACATTATAATAGTATGGCAGTACATTGTCGAACTTATGAAAACGATATAATTATTAGTGTTAGCAGGACAATTATTTTAGGGAATGGAGAGGTAATTAAATGTAATGAACCTACAATCAACTCCCATATCTATAATATAATAGATATAATATGCCTATGAAAGCGAACGTGACGAAGGAAAGGTTACGTTTCTGGAAATGAGAAGTATCATGCGGTGATAAAAAGTCGCGAAAAGGAAAGAAGCAAGAAAGGAGAAGAGAGTGTGTATAAAAGAGCCGTCTTCTTTTCTTCGTTCGAATCTTTTGAAAGGAGCAAAAGAAGAGAAGCTCTTGTAAGTAAACTAGTGAAGACAAAAATATATCTTGCTTTTGATAAAGAATGTTTGATCAACAAGTCTCAGAGTATTATATTAATTTTAATAATACAAAATCTATAATTATTATATTTTGGAACTCAGTTGATCAAAATATCAGAAGATATATGATGAAGCAAGATTATCTATCGAAGAAATGTACTAGGACTGATGCCTGAATCTTAACCACACATATTCAGAGAACTCCGGAAGTAATTTAATGATTGAAAAATGAAGAAAAAATTTTGTGAGTAGCGGGAGCGTGTGTGAAAGGTGATAAAAATTCATCTGGTCTCGACTTTTGAATGAAACTTTCAGAAAGAGAAAAATGTTACCACTTAACCACCAAATAACATCGTCATATTTAATAAGGCCACCTAAAACCCATTCTTCTTTTCCTCTATTTTCCACTTTCTGATTCCACATTCATGCATCACTAACTCACTCCAATACGCTATAAACAATAAAATGTCTCATGTAGATCGATAATAATGAATGTGATAGAGTAATAAGATGAATTTTTGTGGAACGTTAACGGATTCTGGGAAATATTTGTGAAGATTTTCGGTGAGTGATTATGATAATTAAACTTTTAAAGGAGCTTCGGAATCACAGAGTGCACACAATGTTTTAAGAGACTCTACGATTTAAAACCAAATACTTGATGATAAAAATATTACAAAAAGTTTAATGCATAAAAACACTTACAATTACAAATGGTTCAATGAGCAATATTCCAAAAAAAAGTGAACGAGTGATAATCGTTAAAAAAAAAGAAAAAAAATATCACGTCCCGTCTGTCTGGGTAAAATTGATGGACAAAGTGAATATATGAAGAAGCAAAGAAAGGAGAGGAAAGGAGAGAGAGAAGGGAAATGCTGAGAGAAGGAGAGATCAGTAGACAAAAGAAGGGAAGATGGAGAGAGAGAGGGATGATAGAGAGACCGGGAGAAGGAGAGAGTGAGAGTGAGAGAAATATAGATGGAGAAAAAGATAGAGAGAGAGAGAGAGAGAGAGAGAGAGAGAGAGAGAGAGAGAGAGAGAGAGAGAGAGAGAGAGAGAGAGAGAGAGTGGCTGGGGGCATCAGCTGTCGTTTCACTGAGCATATCGAACTATACAACCTCTCTTGGTCTTTGACATCCTCGTTTAAGTCATAGAATACCCTCTCAAGTGAATGAGACCCACGTGTGTTACGTGTCAAATTAGAGAATATGATGAAAATGGAACTACTGATCTTAACGGGTTGAAAATCATAATATATTTCAATTAATACTAAAACGATGTGGAAAAAATTAACAGAAAACAAAATGAACAGAACATTGCAGAACAACAATGGCAGAATCGTAATATAGATCTCTCAACCTTAAAAAAATGATCTGTAATGCTATCTATCTTTGGTCAGTTGCATTTCATATCTCTCATATGATCCATTGAGTACTCTTCAATATTCTCCAATTCCGCGTCATATTTTCATTTTATCATCACATGTTTCATTGTTATTTGATGAATGTATATAAATATTATTAGTATTAGTATTATATTACTGTGATTAAAATAGGTCACAGAAGATAAGATCTTCTCGAACAGATACCTACGGATATCAATAGAGTGAGAAACATATTTGAACGACATGACATCCCCCACCCTTTTGACCAATCTCTCATTTTTACTAGTTACCTTGAGAGTGTATCATGCTTTCTTGATAATATATACTTTATGTGTGGTTTCAGAAAAAAAAGTGTGATAAAGAAATATAGAACGAAATCATTAGGGACACGATACATACAGTAGCATAAAACAGAAAGCAATATCACTCGAACACACCGATAAACTTCACAGATACAATGTTAATTATATACACTTACTTCTTACTTCATTTCGCACAGTCTTTTGCCTTCAATTATTAGTTATAACGGAAACATGACATAGTTCACATGATATCTTGACAGTAATTGAGCAACCAGTTAGATTAAAAGCTCCTCCCACAAATAATTAGGACCCTAGAAATTTTCTTGATCATAGCAAGTCTCAATATGTTCCATGAACGAAGATTCAAATTCCTTCTGGCATTGCTCTATCATAACCTCGTACTGGTGAGCGTCTCATATCCAATCGTTCTCGATTGTCAATATATTCTTTCAGAGACTCGCTGTTTACCCTGAATCCTCCGATCCAGCAATGCCAGGGATTTTGTCCCGAATGTAAGCATTCTTTATATTATATAATAAGTTGAACAGTACTTATGATGCTCTTAAAACCATTTTTGTAGCATGGATAACGAAAGCAATGACCTTCTGCTTTGCGGCGTAGGTGGTACCCTAATTCGTATATTTGCATAATTGCAAACGAATAAACAAGGGATAAATACAATTCAGTTCCATTTTCTGTTGCGACCTCATCTGTTGTGCTTGCTGTAGCAACAGAGACTCTTCACGTAGCCTACCTCATCCCCGCCATCCCATTCATCAGCCTCATTCCAATCAGATTATTATGGGACACCCTTTTGGTATGATCTAGCCGGAATTAGAAGTAATTTGTTTACCTTTCATAAAAAAAGAAAAGGATTTTAAAATAGAGATCATAAATATGAGAAACTAATGCACCGTTACATTTGCCTTACGTGCCTCGGACACGCGGCGGAGGGGGTTACGGCGTAGGCACGTAAGGCAAATGTAACAGTGCATAAAGCACAGTATCTCATAAATATAAGGAAGAAAGCCAATAACATATCATTATTAAATTTTTTTATGTCTATGAAACTATTGAAAAAAGCTCACTATTGCAGAAAGCCTAATGAGTGGTCAGGCAAGTGCTCAACATGAACAAATGATGATTGATCATGCATTGACACATCAGAAAGTGGAAGAGACAGAAGCGAATGGCATAAAAAGTAGAGATTATTCTGATGTTGTCAGAAAGTTTGAGTCAAGAATCAGTGTGAAATCAGAGAAGGTCAGTGAGACTTTTTATCTCAGTCACAAAATATAACATATGCCGTTATATATTAAGAAACTTTTCATTTGAGGGAGCACAAGAAGACAAGGATATTCGCGAACAGAAATGCCCTCTAAGAGACAATGGAGGTCTACGGCCGTTCAGAACGATAGTTAATGAACAGCTTGAACAGGTAACAAGAGGCCACGTCAGAATGCCATAATGACATTGTAAATTAATATTTATAATGTCTGAGCATGCATTAATTATTTCAGGAGAAACTACACTTTTAAAGTTTAACTAACTTATTATTAACTATTATTATTAACTTATTAATTTAAAGGTGACAGAGGTTCCGGTCGACATTTTCAAAAATTCATCTCCAGCGCTTGTGAACATACCAATCGATATCCAACAGATAGAAATTGAGATCGATGTTCCTGAAAAAGAAGAAGACAAAAACAATGGCATGGACGAAATAGGAGTCATCGAGACAAAACATATTAACGGAGGAACGTCTGTAGTTGTTGTTCAATGCTGCGGAGACGTAGAATTGTAACTTGTATCATTTATATTCGAGTTTATTCTTAGGTAATGAAACTCGAATTGTTAAACCATGAATTGTTTGTTCATATCCTTTACTTCGGTGGCCATGTATGCTAATAATAATAAAAAAATAAAACAATGATAATCATGCTAATACTATTAAATTATTCTGAACTCTCATAAACATAGAAGTAATTCAAAACTTAAACATACATTATGTACATTCAAATTATAAACTCTGTTCACTCCTAGCGTTTTCACTGGTGCTGACCTTCTCTTTTGATAGTAAGAAACCATCAATTAACAGGAACGGGGTCAGTTACAGTGAGTTAAATGTCCGAAGACCTTGTGTCCTTTTTCTTTGATGCGAATTGCACTTGACGTGTGGAGATTAATCAAAATCAATCACACTATTCTACAATAGGTCAATGCGATATTGTATGGGAGACAGTTTATGATTATTACCAGCACAGTTATTCCATTATAAAATTCTCTGTATGTTTATTTGATTGGCTGTAATTTTCTGAAAAAAAGATAAGCTCAAATTAAATAAACTTTATTAATTGTCGAGAATTCAACAGCAAATGACACGGAAATCACACAATAATCGTGTGGACGAGCGAACAGAGGCGTGCTATTGAAATATTCATAAAATAGCTGTGGAATGATCTTATTTGAGCAATATAAAGTACTTGGGCCCGGTAGGGCACAACTTGTGAATTATTACATTTACATTATTTTTGTTGCGAAATAACACAAGTAATGCACACTTTGGTCGGAATACAGTCGATATAATAGGAGCTTTGATGAATACGTGTCATTGGTAAAAGTTATATTTAGTGTAAAAATCCGTTTAGTGAGATTCTGAGTAGGATCGGTTACTTAAGTTACTTAATAGACATTAGCAATATTAATTATTGTTCTTGTAAAAATTTGATTAGTTTGATTCAGCTTCTAGGGTACTACAAAAAGGGTGGGCTTAGAAGAGAGCCATAACTGTTGCTATCAGCAGAGCCGTGGGCAAGAATCCATAAGAGGTCGTGGCAGCCTTTCTTGATCGATAATTCTTTGGTTTGGTAGTAGTTGCGGGAGCTTCTGTTGTAGTAGTCTCAGATGGGAAGAGACCAATGACAAGTCCGCCCTGAACAATCCACATTTTTTCCTTTGGTTTATTTTTTAAAGTTCAAGATTCCAATTTTATGTTCTTTTAATATCAATTTAAGCTACATTACTTTTGGTTTAAAAAAAAATCTTCCAAATACCTTGCCGTCTCCGAACCCTGAGTCAGCAGGGTTTCCGGGCACACAGTTGACTGTTGGACCAATGGTGAGAGTGTACAGTCCCTCCTTGCACACGCACATCTTTCCGTCACACACAGAATCGAGGAGACAGTCTTGTCCATTGGCACAGTCGCCACCTGCAAGATTGTACCATGACAACACAATTGGTTGGGTGTCATGATAGAATCTCACCTGGATATGCTACACGATCCTCACTCAGAATAGCGCTACCCGCTCCTGATCCTCCGTCGACGCGCATCTGAGGAATCTCCTCCCTTAATCAAACACATTGATTATACCAAAACGGGAAGATCTTCTTTTAAAAGACAGTCGTACTTGGTAAATCTAACGCCCTCTCCAACCCATCCGACGATGACTTGATCGACCTCGTTCGTATTCTGGAGCCAGTTGATCAGGGGCTCGTAGTATTCAAGAAGAGGAGCAACATCGAGTTCGGCTGAAGAATATCGAGATTATGAACACTCTAGTAATTGCCTAGTACGGATAGACGAAACAAGGAAATTCTTTGTAAGGATTCTCATTCACTCAGTTAGATTGGATAGATGTACATAAAAGGAGGGGTAACGGAGAACTAAATTATGGAGAAACTTCCGTTTCAATCATAACGACAATAACTGTTCTATTAGGAATTTTTTATGAGTCTGCTATGATTTGGATGCATTTTGAATTGATCACCTTTTCCTGTAACGATGCGAAGAGCTTCAAGCCAATTGATAGACGATCCCTTCTCCATTGCCTCGCGCAGCTTTCCTGTCGTGTCCTCAGAGAGAATGCAGCCTTCGCTCTAAAGAACGCCACTGATCGTAACACCAAAAAAGTACGCAGCTCAAATTCATGTCAAAATTTATACGATAACTGACCAAAATTGTTCCCTCAGGACACAGTGCTTTCAGGATCTGGAACTGCATGACGTAGGTGATAATGTCCTTGGAAGCCGGGGAATGCTCCTGAAATATTGCGATAGATCTTTGAACTTTGATGTGTGCTCTTTGATATATCTTTGATCTTTCTTTACCTGAACGATGGTAGAGTGCATGAGTGCATCGAGGGTCGAAGCGTTGGTCTGTCCACCAGGAACACGAACTCCCTCATAACGCTCACTGCAATGAGGAATGAGAATGACGAAATACGTTAAGAGAGAAGGAAAGGTCGGTGTGTAGGCATATTGATATCTCGTCACCATAGCGATATATGGGGATGATGACAGCAAAGTGCAAGGTGTGACCAGAATGTGTAAAGTATGCGCAGTTCAAAGTTGCGTAAAGATAAGAACTACACTCTACAGTTCTTTACACACTTTCTTTTGAGATTTTCATTTCTTATTTATCAAATCTTTGAAAAGAATATGACATACCGAAGTTGCCACCATTTCTCGTTGAGCTTGCTTGCAGGAGTCTTGCCATTGAAATAGTCGAAACGCCACTCGTCTGAGGCGAGATCGAATGGAAGTTTGGTCAAATGTGTGAGTGCCTCCTATAAAGTGAGAACTAGAGGAGAGAGAGGGATCCGACCCAAGGTCGACCACTTTGTGAAGATGTAGTAACTATAGTGAGGAAACGATGCTCCGCCCATGATTGACTGTCTATGTTCTCTTCGTCTACATCGTATCTATCAATCTCTTCCTCTTCTCCTATCTTACTCTCATCTCATTCTGTCTCTTTCGGCTGAGGAATCGTCTTGATAGATATCCATCTCATGTTTCAATCTTATCTATCCCCATTCAGGCTCCTCAGCCTTTCCTGACCCCTCTGTCCAACTTACTTACAATTCTTAAGTACCAATGGATAAAGAATAAGAGTGAGAGAGAGTAACTAGAAGTGTCACATAAGATTTGCATTGCACTGACCTTGTACAATCTATTGATTACTTGCGACTCCTTGGGAACCAATGAGGCGGGCGAAATCAACGACTGGAAACATACAATATATTTAGTATAATAGACTTATTATCAGGCCACAGTACATTACACTGCGTCATTATGATTAAGTGCGAATATTTTTTCTATACAAGTTAGTCAGGGCTACTAAAGTATTTTTAAGAGTTCTCTTCAGTGTTACGTATTTCTTGCCATGAATTTTTAGCAAGGAACAAAGAATAATAGTCATCCATGTTAATACCCACTTGACTGTAGAGGTAGTCTGTATTGGCGGAGAGAATGGCAAAGACGTTGGCGATAGCCTCGTTGAAACTGGGATTGGCTGCCTCACTGTAAAGATATTGTATAAATGATTTATAGTAACGTTGTTTATTGAAATAAACATTCAAAAATAGAATAGACATTAGACTTGTTAGAAAGAAATATGTAAAAACTAAGTATCAAGATCTGATCATAGTTTTTAAATGAAATGAGGAAGTGTATATATGATACAATAAAAGTGAAAGGACACTAGAAGTGCACCAAATCTAATCGTATTTCGATCTTATAAGGGAAAGAGATAGTACCAAAATCGTATATACGTACATATTAGGCTATAGAAAGGCTACTATCATAAACGCTCCCGTTACAGCCTCTCTTTTATCTCGCTCTCTCTAGCCCTCGTCACATTTCCTTGAGTAATTGCGAGTCTCATTCCCATTTCTCTTCATTTAGTATCTCAATCTCTCTATGTCTATCTCGGTCGTTTAACCCCATCCCCTTTATCGGGAAACAGATGTTATTGTACACTATACAAAAATTCAAAAGTACTAGATATATTTTTAGGCAATTTTGGACAAGATGATAATCGTATTTAAATTTCAAAAAGGAATTCTGTTTGCCCCATAATCTCACATAAAGAAGGTCTAAGAGATTTGGAATTGGAATCCTCGAGTGTTCTCACTGAAGGAATCTGATCTTGTAACCGATTTTACAGGATAAGAACAGGATTTGGGGCTCCACAACACGTACATAATCCAATCTTGGTTGACTCTGATGAACCCGCATAAGCACGAACATTCTTTACAAGAAAATGATTTACTTTTTGCTGGGTTTTTTTATGGAGATGGCCGTAATGTGATTTTGCGCAATAACACCACCACCACTGCTGAAGCTATACAACGTCTCATTCACAAGAATATAATATATAATTCTAAACGTGTGAATATATATACCCTAACATTATTCATACCACTGAAAAATTCCAGAGTAGAATACTTATACTAACCGGAATGAGAATGGCTGCATTCTGTACATGTACTGGTAGAAAGTCTGAGCAAGAAGGGAATGAGCCTGGTAGAAGTCGCTGTCGCCTAGTTGAGCGCACATCTTCACACTGAAAAGATAGTGAATCCTATATTGGTACTTTAACTAATTATAATATTAAGATATTTTCGTTGCTATAATATTCTACAGTCCAACATGATCGTCTCTCCAATGGGGATCCGCAGCGGATTTTGGGTTGTGATGTGTTTACAAATATTTATTTAAACGAAAAGTAAAATTAAATAATCACGTTCGATGAGTCATTCGATATAATCAACATCGCGACAAAAATGAAAAATATTGGTTTTACTGGAAGATTTTCTGGTGTTAAAGGTGGAGTCCTTCGAATATTTTCGTGAATAAACTGCGAAGATAGAAGGAAAGCAAACGTTATTCTGCAGACCGTACACAAATTATTTTATGCTAATACAGCTTATTCATCATTATATTTATTTTATTGTATTAACTAAATTATACACATACCGGAACTCCTCTCCGTCTCTCATATCAATGGCTGCAGGAGGTTCGCAGATCATCTCCTTGCTCCAGACGCGAGCGAACACGGAATTAGTCCAGAAGGTCTTGGGGAGTTTGGGGAATCCGACCGATTTGAAGTAGCGATAGGCCTGAAATAAAACGAAGTTTCCCCTTCCACCATGGTCAATATATTTTGATTAAAAACTGTTTGGGTTCTTATATTTTGGACAATTTATCACATAAGTATCTTAACCGGAAAAAAATTTAATAAATAAGGCGTCTTTACAATGCATATTTGTAATATTACCTTGACGAACATGTCCTTCTGTGTTGTGTTCTGGGAATGGAATGCAGCCAACATCTCCTCGGGTACGGTATCTTCATCATCATAAGGACGAGTTTCAAGATAGTGAGAAGACCAATCTCCACCCTCGATCGAACCTAAAATATTTATTTACTAGTCCATTATCAATAGACAATTGCAACTTTAATGGTTGGTGGTATGCATTTCCTAGGCTAGATGCCGATAATATGGCAACAAAATCAAGAACTGGGATCGGGTGGTTCAAACCAGGTATTATTATGGACATGCAAAAATTACCTATAAGATGGGCAGGGATGGGTCCATCCTTTGTTAATCCTTCGGGGTTTGAGTACATTCCCGCGATCTGTCGACGCATGTAGGCGTGGAGCTGCAATTAGGTATGAATCATTCGCATTTTGAAATGAATTTGTGTATTACCTGCTTGTAGAAGGGAGATACTTGCTTGTAGATATCATTGAGCTTCTTCATGACGTCGAAGACGGGAGGGGTATCCTAAGAATCATATATTTATTACGTGCCAACGCACTGTGGAAAACGTTAAAAATAATTCATGCAATTGTTTCCAAACATTCTTACTATGGATTACCCCTTTCTTTAGACACACTGTTCATGTGGCTCATCAATTAATATCAATAAATTATGTTAAACAATACTTTGAATAGTGTACCTTGGTGGATAGATCAAAACTACTCATCCACATAGCGGCTCCATTAGCGAAACCATTCATCTTGGCTCCTGAATTGATCAATTAATGCTTGACTAAAAGGCACACCCAAAGCTAATTTAACTCTCCGCTCTGGCAATACTCTCTCGCTGATAAAAAAACGATAGAGTGATGCCTGAGCGGAGCGTTTCAAATTAGCTTGGGGCATCACTTTAAACACCTCGTGAAAACATAACTAGTAAACGGGTAGCTAGACTTGAATCTTAGACGAGCAAAAGGTAGAATAACTGACCCTTGTTTGTAAGTTCGATGATCTTCTGGTAGTTGCCCTTGAGATTGGCGATCTTACGATTGAAACTGGTGAAGAGATGATTGAGTCTGTTTGCATCCTTGCTAGACATAGCAATGGATGCAATGTCCTGTTTCCTTAAAAATATCCAAATTGTATAAGCATTTGTGGAAGCAAGAATATGAAAAATGTAACGAGCAATAACGAAAAAAACCTCTCGTAATTCCTTACACATTGAGTGTTATATTTGTATTTTATGTCGTTGCGTACATAGATACATTATAGTATACATTTTGAAAAATAGAAGATATTATCTATAATGTAAATCGTACTTGAGTGCACATGGCTCGGGAAGGTCGATATCGCACACGGCTACGTCATTGCTCTTCTTATTCAACTAAAATGTCACATTTCATAGACGATATTTGATCTTTGGTCGTTTATCTTTGCTTCTTGATCTTACATTGGAGTTGGCAGTAGCAAAAGCAGTTGAGTCTTCCTCATTGAGTGTGCTCATTCCTTCGAAAGTTACATATCCAAGACTCTTCTTGAGTGTCTCATCAGTGAATGCACTCGTGTCGAACTGCTTTGCTTGAAGGGACGTAGCACGCACGAAACGAGAGAGGACCTAAAATTTCACTTCATTATCTTCAAATCATGTTCAAATAGATGAATGAGAAAAATCAAGAAGCACGCTCGAAATGGTCGGCTTTATTGAACAGGTTCGATCAGGATCAGAGCTTCGGACCGTTAACGTACTTAGGCTCATAAACGGAATATCATATTCTTTATTACAATGATTAACTATATCATTATTTCTATCTATCAATCTAAACAGTGTTGGAAGTAGCTCGCGACGATAACAAAAAAAAACAAATCCAATAAAGCATACATCCTCAGCTTCATCCAAAGCTTTCTTGAGCATGGGAGAGGCATTTGTGAAGTAGGCCCAACCCGACTTTCCTACCTGAAATAAAAATGTGTAAATATTTATCTAAGTCTCTTTTATGGTACTGAAGCCGTTGTTATCAATATTGAATTTACGCACTACATACATGTATTAGAGATAAATAATAATTTTGTCATGCTTCACTGGTGAAAAATTGGACTTACAATGTTAAGAACTTTGCCAGCTTCTACACCATATCCAGCCATCCATTGCTTGGCCTCCTTCTCATCTTTCACTGAACCAGCGGCCTGAATCGAGTTCATTAATGAACACAATTGCCTCTTCACATTATTTTATTTAATGAACGTTGAAAAAGGATTTACATTATATTTTAGAAATGAAGGATAACGAAATTTTAAAAAAAAGCCTGCTCGAAATTTCACGCTGTTCTATAAACGATAGTGTTTGGTTTTGGTACAGCAACGTGAATTGACGAATATATCGGAGTGGGATAGTTTAGCAATTATTTTTAGAATTTGTATTTAAATTTATCAAATGGGCCTGTTTTTTTCCTGCTAGATGCAGCTCATTGATGAGTTCAATGTTTTTCTTGACCAGTAATAAATCCCGAAAGTGATGAGTATATCATCTCTTCCATTCTCATCGATGATGCATCGACTCTCGGACTCGTATCAAGCTGTCACTATGCAAGGACAACAACTAATCACGCTCCTCTTCCTCTCCAACTAGGTTATCAGAGGGAAAAGGAGAGAAAGAGGGAGTGGGAGATTGAGAAGGAGAGGAGAGAGAGAGGGATCGGTCGATCGGATCGACTGATGTATCTATCTTTAATCTCTAACTGATTATCTCTATCACTTTCACTTGGAATGGGGTCCCTCCAACAAACACATTTGAGGTCAATCAACCATGATAAAGAGGATGAATAGTGCATGATAGAAATAGTAGAATGAATGATGTACTTTGCTTTTGAACTATGTTTACATTACTCACGAGATCGGACCATTACAGGAGAAATTTAATAAATAAATCAAAATCAATAGATATCACCCAGTTTCTCTAACAATAAGACATGCCAGACAAGATAATTAAATTAAACTAACTTCAAGGTTTTCGGTGTTCCAATAGGGAGACGAATTGATGAGAGCCTGTGCCTCTGGGTTCTTGAAGGTCTGAAAGATCAAACTGAACTCACCTCACTAAAGGATCATATTTATAGGATTGAATTAGTATATCCTTTATGTTTTCACAATGTCGTAGAGAACAATGCCTATCATCATCAATGAGTATTACATATCCGAGCACAATTCTTTTAATTATCTATGAACGGCAATGCCATACCTTGGGAGGGGGGGTTACGGTCACATTCGATGAAGCATCGGGCTTTTCTCCTCCATCAAGGAACTTCTGAACGAGACCCTCGATGACATCGTTATCGATTGTGTCTGGAGCATTGTTCTGTAATCAGAGAATTTATTTATTTATCATGTGCTCCAGAAAAAAACACAGATTCAATCCCCTAAAGAAAAAGATATAATAATCATTATCCGCTTACGATGAAAAAAAAACTAAAAAAGCAATATGTTTTTTTCAAGTTTCAGTTCTATGTGCATTTCAAGCGTTATTCCATTCGGAATGCTCGAATACGGATGATTGATTACGAGAGATATCATGAAATCGCAACAGGGGTTCTACTATTCTCGTTTAGTCCCTGTTCGGAACACGTTTTGTGACTTTCCTTCTCCTTCTTATATCTCTTCTTCAGACTGTCCAGTGTGCATAAGGTCTCTTTTATATCATATTATATCGAGAAGGGAGAGTGAGAAAGTGAGAGGAAGAGAACGAGAGAGGTAGACCGATATGGATGAAAGCTACCCGATCCGGACAGTCTTTTTCTTCCTCCTTTCATATTCCCTACAGCTACAACACTGTGTAAGAAATAGCCCCAAGCACAGACAAGCAATGAATACATCTTCTCTCGCAGTATGTCTCCAGTCATCCCCTTCCATAGCCCCTCTAATCGTTAGTACACAATGGATTGACCGCGCTGCGCAATGGGCCCGATCATACACTTGGAACAATCAACATAAATATAGAGGAAATGATGAGATCATTGTTGGAAAGGAAATGGAGCAAGAAATGATATGAACATAATTTTAAAAGCTAGTTGACTGGTAGATTCATGTAATTTAAGATTTCATGACCAATTCATGTAATTTAAAACGAAATATGATCAAGTACAGTAAACTTAATCCCAATGTATCATTTCATCACGAGGATCAAAGTACACCTGAACTAAATAGTTGCTGCGGTCGCGATTAAGAGGCGTGTTCCCTAAGACTCGATCATATTCGACCACCCCCGGACACGTGCGCTAGCAATGGAAACTGGGGGTCCATACTTGGGTGTTAGGAGTGTCACCGGCCCTTATTACACAAAACAGGAGAAATTTCCTGTTTGTGCCCTCAGGCTATTAGAAAAATTAATTTAAGTGCAAAAACGATTAAAAATCATAATTTCTCAAATTGTTGAGATAAATTCCAAATATCATTTGCGATGCGTCTAGGGTGCACAGAGCTTGCTAATTCACTATTAGCATCGAATGTGCGTTGATTCCTAAACCAATTTTTTGACTTAAAATTTTTGTTTTTTCGGACAAATTATCGCTTGTTGTAGATTGCTGCAAAGATTTCCGACCAGGTATTGTAGCCTAAGCAATTCTGCATTGATTTCACTTAAAACCGGGTTCTTCCCGTTAGACCATCTTGCCGAAATTTTCGCTCGAATTTCCGTCATCGATGGTTTTCCCGAACAAATGTATTTTTCAAACGTATTTTCCAAACGATTGGTGCGGAATTGTGGTCTACACAAAGTTTTGAGGTGAGACCAGTCAAATGACACAAGAAGCCCATCACTTGGATAAATTTGAAAATTTCGATTTTCATGACCCGGGGGTCATGGTCCGAAAATTTTAAAATTTCTCAAGTTTGAAATGTTTTCATTTATGTGGCTTATTGTGAAGTACTAATGATGTGAATAATATTCAGCCAATGCTCAATGGCTGAACTCTCTTTTAAACCATTTTTTTCTTAAATTTTCATTCCGAATGTGTGCGAAAAATCAGAATTGTGTTTGAATCAGGTTCCAACTTGCTTTCTGTAACATTCCGTCATAGTACTTTACAATGTACATAATCAATATGAAAATTGTTTATTTTCGAAAATTCAGAAAATTAAATTTGAGTGCCTACTTTCACGGTAAATTTTTGAAATATTGCAGTTTGTCGACTCGAATGCTGCGACAATGAGCAAATGACAATGACAATGTGAAGTTTCACGTTGAGTAAACATAGTAGAACTGAAATCCCGACATTTGGTTCACTTTTGAAAAATCGATTTCCATGACCCCGGGGTCATGGTAAAAAAATATGAATTTTCGAAAATCAACGATTTTCATATTGATTATGTACATTGTAAAGTACTATCACAGAATGTTACAGAAAGCAAATTGGAAACTGATTCAAACACAATTCTGATTTTTCGCACACATTCGGAATGAAAATTTAAGAAAAAATGGTTTAAAAGAGAGTTCAGCCATTGAGCATTGGCTGAATATTATTCACATCATTAGTACTTCACAATAAGCCCCATAAATGAAAACATTTCAAACTTGAGAAATTTTGAAATTTTCGGACCATGACCCCCGGGTCATGAAAATCGAAATTTTCAAATTGATCCAAGTGATGGGCTTCTTGTGTCATTTGACTGGTCTCACCTCGAAACTTTGTGTAGACCACAATTCCGCACCAATCGTTTGGAAAATACGTTTGAAAAATACATTTGTTCGGGAAAACCATCGATGACGGAAATTCGAGCGAAAATTTCGGCAAGATGGTCTAAAGGGAAGAACCCGGTTTTAAGTGAAATCAATGCAGAATTGCTTAGGCTACAATACCTGGTCGGAAATCTTTGCAGCAATCTACAACAAGCGATAATTTGTCCGAAAAAACCAACATTTTACGTCAAAAAAGTGGTTTAGGAATCAACGCACATTCGATGCTAATAGTGAATTAGCAAGCTCTATGCACCCTAGACGCATCGCAAATGATATTTGGAATTTATCTCAACAATTTGAGAAATTATGATTTTTAAACGTTTTTGCACTTAAATTAATTTTTATAATAGCCTGAGGGCACAAACAGGAAATTTCTGCTGTTTTGTGTAATAAGGGCCGGTGACACTCCTAACACCCAAGTATGGCCCCCCAGTTCCCATTACTAGCGCACGTGTCCGGGGGTGGTCGAGTCTTAACGATCATCTCTCTTAATAACCCAAATTAGAACACTATCTATTATATCGAAAAGTATTGCCTTAATGAGATTTATTACACTGTAATGGAAAATGCAGAACAGTATGTGTTAAGAAAAACAATATCTCATACCACTTCTTCATCGGTTCCATAATCCTCTGATTCGATGTTGTCGAACTTTATGGCCGGCTCAGGAACAGGCGTGGGTGCTTCCTTTAATTGGTTGATGCATTTAAGCGAATGTGAGTCACGATCAAAACTAGCTCTCTTTCATTCCTCTTCTCTTGCTGAACGATGAGGCTAATTTGCTTTCACTCATTTCTTTCACTGTCAATCTCTCTCATTCCTTCTTGGCAAACCTCAACAGCCACAGGTGCGCGGTTGGGCATATGGACGCCGGCTGGCTGACGACCGAAACCTGGCTCGGGCTCGGCCTCTGGGGGTGGTGCCCCGTCGGGTTTATGGACCGATCCGAAGGCAGTATCGTCAGCCTCGAAGGGAGACTCGGCTTCCTCGTCCATGGTTTCTTCATCGGTAGCCTTGGTAGTAGAATCATCTGTAGCTGCAAACAATATTTTTGCATTGATTGGTATTTATTTTTTAAATTTGTTTCTGGTTATGTTTAGGAATACTGACCACGAAGACTCTTCGAAGAGAGAGCACGAGCATGAGGGACCTCAACTACTTCCTCTGCAGAACCAGCAGGAACGGGTTCAGCAGTCGGTTCTGGGGCAGGCTCGGGAACCGTGACTGGGGATGGTTCGGGCGCGGGTTCGGGAGCCGGTTCAGGTGCGGGTTCGGGTGACGCTTCTGGAGCCAGTTCAGGTTTTGGCTCGGGTGCGGGTTCTGGGGCGGGTTCGGGCTTAGGTTCGACAACGGCTGGTTCATCGACTGATCCGGCATGGACGATATCATAGTCGGAGAATGAGTCGGTTCCTTTGTGGACTACGGTGTCTCCGCGATGCAAATGGCGTCCAGCATGGTTAGAATGAGCTACGGGCTCCTGAAACATTAACGATATTATTTACTTTAGTCACAGAAACCAAAATGGTTCGCTATTTTGATATGGATATTAATGAAATATTGAATTTAGTTTATATGTTATCTGGTTGAAAAACGCAAGTAAAGAATATATAAACATCGTGTGTGTCTAATAATGAGTGAAATATTGAAATCTTCAATTACTTTACTTCACAATATTTCACAACACAAAATGTTTACAGTCGGTACAAGCGCGAGCAGATATTTGACTAATAAAAGCAGACCAATCGGAGTAATTGAGCCAATGAGTCAATATAACACTCAACTGAGCTCAACTGGTTTGTAACTATGCAAGGAGTATTGATCCATGTAAGATCGTCGCTAAAATCGGATAAAGAGCGATCACATAAATAGCATAAACAAGCTTAGTTGAGAATGTTGTGATCAGTAATATACCATGTGATGCATTTGAAATGAACAATCTTTCAATGGTTCAAGTTTACCACTTTATATGGTGCAATAGTGTGGTAAAACGCGTATGAATTGTGAATCAAGCAACGATTTTTGGCGGATTTTAAAAAAAAACACGTATAAGTACAATAATGAGTATACCGTACCTGTTCACCGTCGGCGGTTTGACAAACGGCTAGTGCCGCGAGGAAGAGTGGCCCAAGAAGCCACCTCATTCTTGGACTTGGATAAAAATGGACCCTATAATATAGTTATAGACCAACGATATATTAACATGAACTAATATAATACGAAATGAAGAAGACCAAGAGAGGAGCGATAGAATGAATTGAGATGATAGAAGTGATATGAGAGATCGAGTGAGAGAAATATAGATGGATATAGAAACAGAGAGCACTTGGGGAGGAGGGAGGGAGTGTGTCCGAGAAAGTGACCAAAGGATCTCTGTCTCTCTCTCCCTCTCCCTCTCCCTCTCTCTCCCTCTCTCCCTCTCCCTCTCTCTCCCTCTCTCCCTTATTCATGTCCCTCCCACTCTCTCGTATGAACACACTCTTTCCCTGTATCTCTCTCATTCATTCAATCTCTCATGCCTTCCCTCAAATCAACCGGCTCTAAGCCCAACAGTCTTCGTTCTATACAGATCACAGAGAGAGGATCGAGAAAGGGGAGGAGAAGGGGAGTGGGAGAGTTAAATGAAGGAGAGGAGGAAAGGGAGAGGGAGAGGAGGGAAGAGGAATGGGAAAGATAGAGAAAGTCCGGAGGCGATGTACTTTCCAAAGAGAATGGAGGATGAAAAGAAGAGAAAGGGAGGTGAAAGGGAAAAGGGACTGTAATCCATTTCGGTTAGCCAGAGGGGGAAGTGGTCTAAGAACCTGACTTGAAAGGTAGAAGAAGAGGAGTAGTATTATGGTACCTATGGCAGTAACAAGAACGATTAGGGCTATAGACGAATAGGATTTGAATGTGGCTTATGGAGTGAGTAACAATCGAAGAGGGCGGGGTTTAGGAGGATTTAAGGAGTAGGTACTGTATCAGAGATCAGTATAGGTATCCATGAACGATGGCTAACTGTTCGCCAACAAACGCAACGCCACTATTATATATGCGAAGGCGTTTGCCAGAAAAATATGGGTATCCGGACTAGGCCCGTAAGCTTGGCATATCGTTTGTCGGCAAACTTGACGTGACGAGCGCACGGGGAGGATTTAAAAACAAACGCCGCAGAGCATGCTTGTGACGTATTGCTTGCCAAAAATGTTTGCCAAACTTCATGAATACCAGTATATAGGTGGAAAATATGTGCGGTGTAGTTCTCGAGATACCTACAAGATACATATCGACATGTTCACTTTCTTTAATATCTCCAGATCGTATCTATATCTTCACGAACTAATCTATCAGACCATTCCATCTCTACCTCTATGCGTCCTCTCCCAACCAACCTATCCTTCTCAATTCCCTTTCTCTCAAATTCCTCGTTCGCCCCGGGTGATCGTGTCCATCCTCTCCTATAAAATTCCACTCATGTCACATCGGGATTTGACATAGATCAGAGGTGCCATAACACAAATTGTGGGATTTGAATCAATCGATTGCATGTCTGGGACCTAGTCAATGATACATTCCACACGAAATTTCCAATTCCATTCCAGACGATAAAAGAAATATAGTGGGTGAAGGAAGAAAATCTAGAATATATTTTTTCCATCTTTCAACAAATTAAATTCCTTTATATCATAACCACAAAGTTCATTACAATATTTATTTTTTTATTTATCATACTTAAGTAATGAATATTACGTAATGCAAAGGATATATTTGTGTGCAGTGAATATAAATCTCCAATCCTCCCTTATTGTTATTGTCTGGACATTGCCAATGTAAGAGCTGTTGCTTCTTATCAGACATGCGTTATTCAAAGCTGCAAAAAGATGAACCAGTTCCGTTGTTCTCTAATCACCAATTCGTTTCTTGTCAAAGGAAGAACGTGAAATGGTTTTGTAAACACTTAGCGACGAGTTGTTCTACCTGATATTGAACACCCTGAGGGTCGTTTGATCTTATGGAAAGAAATGAGGACCGAGAGATATAGAGAAAAACGACGTGATAGACTAGGAAAATGAGAAGGAAGAGGGAGAATGAGAGAAGGTGAGGAATGAGAGGGTGTGACCCATTTGAGCGTTCTCGACAGAGAAAGAGAATAGAAATAGAAGAGGTATAGGTAGAAAGTGACGGAATGATTTCGAGACTCTTCTCTCAAAGGTTGACCCACAAAGTCGCCTCAAGGGACAATTTAATCCTATCTTTTTATCGCTAAATCAAATTTCCCCAGCACTTCGTTACTTGAAGCATCCACAAACACCGTTGATCGTAGTTAAATTTCACAGTTTAACAGTGTTTATCAAGATAAATAATCAGTGAAATCATGAAATCTGGAGTGTTATAAAAGAGAACTTCCTACATGATATAATATATTCTTTCATTAGTGTCGTTAGATAAAGATTGTTTCATCATATATTTTGAATAAAATCAGTCATTGTCTTACTCTTGAGTTGGATATTTTAATATATAATTTAAATGGTTTAAATATTATAATAACTACTTAACTTTATTCTCCTGTAATCAACCATATTTACGGTAGATTTAGTGAAATCGACATGGACATGACAGTGAAAACGTATCGGGATTGGAATAATAGTACTACCGGAACCTTGCGGAAGGAAATAAAATTATTAAGGTTCATAAAAAATAATTGGAAATAAAGTTTTTTTTAATTAAAAAAGGGAATAACATAAATATATCTCCGAGAAAACACCGGATATCATAGATATCTCATTGTATTGCACTATCTTCTTTTAGATCACAGTAAGTACTATGTATTACAGTATTATATCTCTAAGGACGAATCACTAGGCATAAGCTATGTATGACCGCGTGAGAGGGTTAATATAGGAGTTGGCACAGAATTATGATACACTTTTTTTTAAAGTTCAAAAGTATGTGGCAGGTCTATCAAATAACTAATTTCATATAAAAAGGTATATCCTTTGCAACACCGTACTAAGTCCGGATAAGTACAAGCCAACTTAGAGAAAATGCGGAGTTAAGATTCAAGCATCCATCTGATCTACATATTGGCGATGATAATTCTTATATTTTCATCGTTCTCTGTGATTCTTGCTTTGAGTGCTATTAACTTCGCCCGTGTCTCCCTGATCTCTTCGTTGAGGCTCTTCAGTCGAGCAGCCTCCCTGTAATAAATTGCTTTGATGTATTAATGTATCTGGCATATTAGCTATTAATTTTTCACTTTAACGTAATGCTTAGGTTAACGACATATGTAAAATTTTACTGATGAGAATCGAAGTTACTCTGCGCCTTGGCATCGTTGACTTGCTGCTCGTATCTATAATATATATTCTATAATATTTCGTGGTATTCTTGACACGATTGATAAAATAACGCTTTTAAGTTTAAACAACATTTGAAACCACTCACAATATAATATTCCCCATTTTTTGCAATTAGTTCTTGTTACTATTGTTGTTTCGAGTAAATCACTCTAATTGACATAACCATGTCATGCATGCATGATAACGTATAATTTCGAGCTATAACTAACTTTCTGCTCTCCATACGCCATTTATCGAGTTCACGGATCATCGAATCGAAGTCTTCCTAAAATATAATCTAATAAAATTGAAATATTAACAAGTAATCATTTTATATCACTGCGCTTTGCCTTAACTATTGCTTTTGTCCAAAAGTTTTGGAAATTTAAACTGAATGCAACTATACCTGCGCATAATCGAAGAGTCTCGCAAGTGGAAATGCAGTCCGTGTTATCTTCTGAAGATCTTCTTGTAGTTGATTTACCTGAATTCAGAATTTATCATAAATATATTGAAATATTAGATTTGATCAAACTATAACACGTAAGCCTTTGTGCATTAATTTGCTACCCTTTAAAAATGACTCATAGTCTTTTATAGTTTGGCACGTAAAGGATTTGTTGCGTTTTCAATTCCTAAACACAGATGATTGGGTCGTCGTCGCAAAACATGAGTCCTTCAACAGACGAAACCGGTGTTATGAATATTTTCGAATACTATTTCATTTTGCAAATGTCCTTTTTTGAGGTTGCGACTCCTTTATATTTAATATATTGACACGATCTACATAAACTATATCACTGCCATGACGTCACGAAGTTGTAAAGGTGATTAGTTGTTTTAAAAGTTTGTGCACATTAATGTGCAAAAAAAGATTCACCCTAGCTACTAATTGTAAGAATGACTACTTTTGCTCCTAGGAATAGGTAATCATCGTATGTTTAAGGGTTCTATGTTGATACATATTTTTGAACAGTATCATTGAAATGTATTCACCTGAATTTGAGCCCCCCTAAGAAAGATAATAAATATAAGTGTTATTAGTATTATACAATACATGAATATTACCTGTATCCTATGTTTCGCTTGTTCTCCATCATCATCTTTATCATCAATCACTGCTTCTCCTTCTAGAGCTGTCTCTTCCATTTCAGTTCTCGTTCCAATTATTTTGTTGACAAGCCCTCCTCGCTCATCTTCGTTCTTTAAAAAAATATTTTAACTATAAATCATCTGACAATTATAACTTTTAATTGAATTGTAACAATTGTGGTTGGATTGTGCGGCTTAATTTCTTCTAGCAATGATTTCAAGCCATCACAAAGTGATTATATATGTATTATTAGCAATGTATTTGTATTGCGGTGTAAATACGTTCGTTATCAATACCTTTTGACTTCGATTGAAAATCATTAAATCTTTATTGTCCCCCGACTTAAGCATAAATCTTGTTGACGACCTACACATTCCTATGACTTTTCGAAATGGAAGAAGTTGTTTGTTAGAGTGAAGACTTTCAGTAACAAGTGATGATTACCTCAGGTACTTCCTCTTCTTCTTTGAAGTCTGGCATGATGAAATCCTCTGAATCTTCAATGAATGTCTCCTCGTTTTTGTCTGTAGTTTCTTTTGTCCCATCAAGAATGATCTCCGAAATGGCATCTGTGTTCTGAAATCATCGAATATTAATAGTTAATAATGAAAAGATAAGAGTTCCAAGTAAAATATATTTCCAAAATGCTTAAATAGCTCTTTTAACATTCGAAAATTGAAAGTAAATATGCATTATCATCTAACGTTTCGATTTTTTTAGGAAAACGTAAAATGGGATCTATAAATTGAAATGAGCTCATTGTCAGACAAAGAGACAGCTCACCTCAACGACTCTGGTTTCGGAAGTTGTTGCTATCTGTTTCTTCTTCAGTTTAGGTGGTGCAGCTCGCGCTGCTGCTGTTCCTGGTCGTCCCATCGAAGTCTGAGGACGAGCTGCACCCGTTGATTGACTACAATTTAAAAGTAAAGTAATTGAACGAAGAAAACAAAGCTATTCCCAGTCCTCACAATTTTTCATGGATAAACTCAACAGTTCCATTATCTTATTATCTATTGTGTATTGTACCGAAGTAATCGTTCCCGTTCTTCTGGTGGTGGTGGTCGCGGACTCTCCCTCTGCGAATCTTCAGCGATTTCACGTGGTGGAGATAATGCTGCATAAGGAGAAGAGTATCATCAAAAGATTCAGGTCATATATTATTTTGATCTTTTTTATGGTTGGATTATATTTCTACACATTTGAATATTTAACTAATTTTATATTATAGCTAACAGTCTTTGACAAATATTTTTTTGGGCAAGATTGAAGAAAATAAAATGTACGTCTGCAAACTTGAGTCTATAAATGGCTTACCATCTTCTTGATCACGAAATCCATTCTCTTTCGGAGGTCCATGTCCATTTGTATATCCATTACTCAAATGATGATCGTCATCATCATCTCCACCTTCGAGAGTCATTGAATCGACACCGGGATTATGTGAGATTGAAGTCCGCCGTTCCTTCTTCTCTTTTTCTTTCTCCTTCTCCTTTCCTTCCTTGTCTTTGTGCTGGAAAAGTTATTCAGTCGAGAAAAGAAAAAAAGAAGATCGATAGTGCAGAAATGGGAAGCTTTTTTTCATGATTTATCATGTTTTACCCTTAAAATTCTACCTTTTTGTCTTTACTCTTCTCCTTCTTTTCTTTGTCCTTGTCCTTTTCTTTCTTCCTTTCATCCTGAAACGAAATTGAGTGGATTGTGCAATAGTACATCTTCACACACATCACTCATTACAATATTATGATATTATGGTATAGTAAAACTTCAAAAAAAAAATAATCTGGTTCCTTTTTGATTATTAAATTATTTAACGATCATGATATTATGACTTAATAATGTTGGCGTAGTTTACCTTATCTTTATCTTTGTGTTTCTTTTCTTTCTTTTCATCCTTGTCTTTATCCTTCTTCTCCTTCTTTTCTTTATCGTCTTTATCTTTATGCTTCTTTTTCTCTTCCCTCTCACCGTTCGATTTCTCCTGAATTCGATCGCAGCTATGCTTTATAATTCCACATTATTTCAGAAACTGTAAAAACTCTGCTCTACAACACATTTCCACGTCATTTCACGATCAATCATGACTATAAATGAAAACATCTAGTGAAAAAAAAAGGAAATGGAGAGTGGGAAAGACATATCAGCAGAATTGAGCTAAGCATTCCCATATCCAACAGTTAATCAAAAATACTGTTTTTTCTCTCTCGGTAAAACAGGTGTTGAACTTTGTATAAAACATACCTTTTTATCTTTGCTTTTCGATCTTTCCCTCTTCACTGATCCTGAGGACTTCCCTCCTCCAGTGGCTAATTGGGCAAATTTTTGTAGTAGCTAAATGATGTGCTAGATTATTGTCAATTACTTAATATACTCTGCATTCTGTGAAGTAAATATCAACATATTCATGAGCATCTCGAAAGTTGGTAAGATGACAATCTTACTATCTTACACGTTTCGTAAATAGTTAATCTAACCCGATGTAACATAAATTATACTTATTCAGTGAGTTATTGGTCCATTTATTTAATATATAATATTTATTATTACCTTATTAGTCAGTTCTGGCTCTTTTCCAGCTAGAATCTTGGCAGATTTGACATCATCTAGGCTTCCATCATCATTCACTGCTTCTATTATACGATCGAGAATGGCTGCTTTTGCTGACTTGTCGGTTAATTTGGCCACGTCGAGCTGATCAGTGGGTATTGTATCCTAGAGATGCAAGAATAGAATTCTGATCACTATTCTCTACTGATAGACGATATTATAACGAAATATAACGCATAACGAATACAAATGATAAAAATTATGGAAAGATAAATCTAGAAAAAAAATCGAATACATCACTCATAATAGTTAACTTTATTATAGGTGTATTGAAAATTCTTTTTCCTTCATTCTTGTATAAGTATCAATAGGAAAAGAATACCTTGAGGAAGCCCGTTTTGGAGATTGTGTTGCTGAAAACATCGAGAAGAAACTTGAAGGGAGGTCGATTTAGTAGTTGGTCGGTCAATGCTGGTTTCGTGATTAACGGTGCATACAACGATCTTGTTCTCTCGTGATCCATGACCTAAACAATAACAATAATAATTCATTTTTAGATTAGTAATAATAAATCTGACGTCGGAGGATATTCTAAAGGGCGATAAATTAAATAACCATGAAATTTACTCCATGAAAAGAGTGAATAAGCAAAGGAGATATAAATGACGAAACATATATTTGAATAGTCAAATGAAGCCATTGTCATGGTTACTAAGACACAAATATCTTGTGTACCGACGCAGATTTAGATTTTTCACTGAGACTAAGAAGGATGACGTGTTCAGGAATGACTTAGGAGATGGTGAGAGAGTGAAAAGAGATTTATTATAGTAGGGAGCGAGGGGATTTGGGTGCTTACATGTATTAACGCTAGTAGAAGTATAAGGATACGTGGATCAAAGCAAAGTGGAGGATAACAAGAGTATATTGCCTATGCTAAAGATAGCGAAGGTGAGAGAGAGGATGAGGGAGGGGAAATAGACAGAGAGTGAGTATGGAGACTCTGGTAGTCTTAGCAACGGAACTCTCTCTCTCGATTCGTTTTACTGCCTCACTCGACCTCTACGTGGCTCCTACAAAGTATCGCTGTTGTGGCTATCCCATTCTCGGAATTCACAGTAGAGATAGAGGTAGAGGCGATTTCAATTACATTGTTTAATAGTAATACTTTATTATGCTGTTCACAAGAAAATGGTTGAATATACAATTTACTATGCCACAACGGTGTAGAATAAGAATAGCAGTGAACATTGAAAAATGAAGTTATGAAGAAGATATATAATTGATTTAATTAAAATATTGAACGACTTAGGATGAGGACATATAGTCGAGCTATCAGGGAGAGAGTTCCAAATATTTTCAATAGGTTTGAAAAGAAGTGAATGAAACGACTACAAGGGTGCATAAAAAGAATGTAATTGTTTCTGCGGGAATTACTAGATGATCATGATGAGAGAAGAAAGGAAGGACTGTCAATTTGTCAATGCACTTGCTTAAGAAGTTCAAGGTTCAAGTGATAGCACATTAAGCATGAATACAACGAGAGAACTATTTTTGAACCTTCTCTGTTTGAAATGTTGTCATGGCAATTCATAGACATTCACACGATTTTAACTCGTGTCGTAATCGATGACAAATGTGACATGCAGCAGTTCTTATTACACAGCAGAAGATTTTCCAACGTGATTATAATAGTGATAAAATATTTATCCCATTCATTGCAGTACATTGCAAATTGCGATGTCCATTACGCAGAGGATTTCATGTTATGACATGATACTGCTTAATTGAGTCAAAATTACACTTTATACAATATAATATATGTATGTAATCGAGAGATATCCATGAGGGGCGCATATGTGTATATTCGTATGTATATTATCGTTGAGGGAAGGCAGGTCCACATCGAGTGAAGCCTCTTCTCGCGCCTTCCTCTTATCGATCGCTATAGGAAAACATAAGTATTGAAAGAGAAGAAGAAGGCTTGGGAAAGACGAAAGGAAGAACTTGAGAGGGGAGAGAGACAGAGAGAGAGAGAGAAACTGACAAAATAGGAGAGATATAGAGATGAATTGAAACTGAGGAGACGTCAGAGAGTGAGAGGAGTAAAAGAAGGGAAAGCTAGCGGAGTAGAGGAGGGGAGACGGGGAGGAGGTTGATGAAAAAGAGTGGAAAACACAACAAATAGTGGCTTTCGCAACAACAACCATGGTTTGGCAAACCTTCATGAGTCCCTTTTTGTTGGATGAAGTTACTGGTTTTCTGATGCTCTCATCTCTGTGTATGTTCCATTACTACAAGGGTCTTCCCTTATGACAACTATGGATTGTATAAACCTTTTGTCCTGATTTGTACGTTGCAAGTTCTTCCTTGTGTCGAGACTAAACCACCATTATCATCATCGATCGCATTTCTAAAGGAATCAATATTTTCCACCCTATCTCCCTCCTTTTCCCTCTCTCCCTTTATGTATTGACCCTTATCTCTCTCATCGTTCTCTTATTATGTTTGAAGCGGTGAAGAGTTTTGCGTTTTTCTTTTTAGCTATTCTTTATCTCTTTTGTCTTTTTTTTGTATCCAAACATTATACCTTAATCATACGCATAACGTTGAGTTGCCATCAGGGCAAAAAATTCCAATGAAAATCGTTTCTAGCAATGTCTCGTCATTTTCTTCTTTGTGTTTCTAAATATCAAATGACATTTATTACATATTACATTTTTTTCGTAGAATGTATTAACAGAGCACCTTCGCGTTTTTAAGTAACAAAAGGTGTAGGTTCATAAAAAATAAAAGTAATTAATTGATAAGATGGAATATACTCCATATTTTTTTACTGCAATGAAATGCACTGATCGAACCTCAAGGAAAGGAACTAAAAGAACCCTCGATACACATCTGAATAGCGTTGACTTTGCTTACTAATCGAATTTTTTTCATTTTCTATTCTTTTCATGAAGACCCCGTTGCGAGATGTCATGGTTGTCAACTTTTCACTCTTTAATTGTGGTTGGGTATGAACGAGGGCAATTCATCGTTTCGTATACCAACGATTATCCCTAAAGATCGCCGTGAGAGAAGTAAAACGAAGAGGGTTGAAGTCAGAGAAATTAGAAGAGGGTGAAGAGTTGTAGAGGTTATTTCAAATCCTGACTATCCAACAGATTTGAGCTTAACCAGAAATATTTCGTATTATTTGTGTTGTCAATACTCGATAGGTAATCTTTAATCTGTTAATAATCTCTACACATACCTGGTATTTCCTTTCCCTGTTATATTTCATCTTTCTCATGTTCTTCTCTTGAAAGCCCTTATCGTCCATAATTTTCACTCTATCATATTTTATCCTTACCTACGCATTTCCTTGTCAAATATGTCTATCCTGCCATCTTCATGAGTCTCCGTCGAACAATAATTATCTCTTGAATCCGTTTTTGGCTTACCGAGAAGTCTTCCGACTGTAAGATTTACTTTAACGTTTTCCTTGATCTTGTAACAATATAGTTGTCTCTTTTTTTACATTGAATTCTCTTTCGTATTTAGTTCTGTGTTGTGTGGAGGAGAACAAAGAACATAGAAATTTCGATAATATTCCGCATATTTCGATGAATATTTAGAGAGAAAGGCTAATGAATGGACCTGAATTTAAGGAGTGGTCTCTTTTCTTCGCTTATTTAGCTCTAGCATGTGACCCGCGGGCAATGTGACTGACTGCTTTAGAATGAGGAGTGGTTTGCAAATGAGATTGGCTTCAGGAAGTGGGCAAACCTGAATATACATGTAAGAGCTCAAGGATGTCTGAAGAGAAAATTGCGGAAATTGAAGTGTAGGCAAGAAATAGGACCTAAAATTGGTTGTGGAAATGAAATTAATTAGTGCACGGGATTGCGTTTGGAGAGAATTTGTGCGTGGGACTGAACCACAAACTCATGCAATAATTATTGAGCAATTATAATATGTATGTCATACTTCATTTAGAGAAATAATAAAATATTCGTAACTTTAAATGATCCAAGAAAAGGACCTATTAGGTAGCAATAATATCGTAAACATTTGCACTTCAACTGTCATAAACAATGCGAAATTATTAACTAGCCTAGAAGGGTTAACATTTTACGTCGTTGTGAATCGCATCTCTTAGATATCAATTTTTAAGAGACTTCTTGCCTGTTATTTAGATTTAGTTTGCAGAGTATGAAATTATGTCTAAAATATTCCAACGTACATATGTAACATAACCATTTTTTTATAAATTTACAAAAATGAAGACAAGATATTCATCACGTGTATTTCACTGTTTATCATGTCGCCTTTGATTTTAATCATTATCATAAAATCTTCTTATCAGATTAGGAATGATGTCAATGATAGGATATTAATCTGCTTCAATCTTCCATTAGTGAATGAGTCATTATCGGTTTCCCTTGATATATACATAATAATATAATGTTAATATATTTAAATATCTGACAACGGAGGGTTGTTTCAGGATAGAAAATAAAATAATGCAATCCAATCGGTTTTCTGAATTAGTAAGTCTCAGTCGTTGGAAAATCTTTCTGATTGAAAACATTTGTAATTCTATTCATTTTCATTTGCTCTCTGTCTCATTTTTGTTTGCTTCTCTATGCTTCTCTTCTTTGCTATTCTATGCCCCCGGAGGAAAAGTGCGAGACTACATCGACTTCCTTTACTCAAAGAAGTCTCCCCCCCTCTCTCCTCTCTTCTTTAGATCTTCAATCTTCGTACTATCTCTATATCGCTTCTAATATTCGAGCACACCTCACCTATATGTAATTATCCTTTACATAAAATCGTAATAGAACTTCCTCTACTAACTTTTCTTTTCTTTTTCTTCGTCTATTTGGGAACAATTTCATCTGATAATTTCAATTTCATCCAAACGATTTCTTTTCGATTTTTTTGTCAATTTCACCCTAACGGAATCATTACTCGCTAAAACTGTTGGTAAAAGAAATCTGCAAATGTCCAATGAAAATCACTCTGTACTTCGACTTCTTCTTGTATTAGTAGAAATACTCCATTATTTTGGAATTCACTCTTACTAAAAACAACACAGCCAATGGCATTGTTTTCGACACCTTCGTCTTCCATTTCAACTATGTGTATAATAAATGCACGAAAAACTACGAGCTAATTTTTGCATGCAAAATTCAATCCTTGACTAATGTTATTTTCTTTAAAAAATATTGTTTCATGAATCATTTCTTTCGGATGTTTAGTATTTCTGCTCGGAGAAACACAAAATAGAAATTTAAAAAAAGATAATTTCGCGAAAAATTGATCGTGTAAATTGATTTCTAGTTCCTTCCCATATCTCTTCTTTCTGATCCAAATCTCTTCTACATTATCATTCGTCTTCTTCTATATTCTCTATACTTTCTATATTTATCCCAATATTCGCTTCTCTATCAAAAGCAAACACGCGATCATATCCCTTCATTCATTCATTCCCTACTCATTTTACGCACCCCTCCACCATTATTTCCGTAAGCCCACGGGATTGAGAGGATATATGAGGCCGTTTGTGTAAGAAACGACCAAGTGCCGGCACAGTCAAAAAATTAAATTTTGGGGATCGGGGTTCTTAAGGGTGCAGATGGCGTTGGTCGTGTTCATTTTTCACCGAAACCCGCCGTTGAGGCCAGACGACGTCGCGTTGAAATCGCGTTTTCAGTTTTTTCTCCTCAACCGATTGCACTAAAATTTGCATACGATGCCACCAGGGGCAGAATTTGATGACGATCACGCCTGTCTAATTCATTTTTCATGAAAAGGTATTAGAAATTTTAAAAAATTGAATTTCTCTCAAAGGCAATTGCATTTTTAGCGAGATACATAGATCGGACCGTAATGGCTTCAGGATTTCATGGAAATTTTTTTAGCCAATTTGTGGTAGGTACTTTCGAGAAAATCAACTTTTAGTGTAGTCATTTTGTCGTTGGAGTGGAGGCAAGAGGCGAGAGAGTGTGGTGGTACGAGAGAGCAGAGAGGCAGGTGAGGCGACCGACATAGGAAGGAAGGGAAGTGGAAGAGAGAGTGTGTGAGAGAGGCGTGATCGTCATCAAATTCTGCCCCTGGTGGCATCGTATGCAAATTTTAGTGCAATCGGTTGAGGAGAAAAAACTGAAAACGCGATTTCAACGCGACGTCGTCTGGCCTCAACGGCGGGTTTTGGTGAAAAATGAACACGACCATCGTCATCTGCACCCTTAAGAACCCCGATCCCCAAAATTTAATTTTTTGACTGTGCCAGATTTCAAATATTTTAGTCGACTCTTACGAAAACGGCCTCATATGTATGAAAAGAGCATGAAACACCGATCCCATTACCTTCACAGCTAAAGCAGTGACTGTCTTTTTTGAATTGCTTTTATTATGGAAAGCATTCCCAACTATAAAAATCTGATGCTATGTTAATCCATCCATGTTTATAACAACTCCCATATCTAACACATATGCAGATGAGGCTACCCTATCCCTGCTTCCTCCTCCAATCCCTTCTCCAGTTCCCTCTCTCCTCTCTCTCTCTCCTTCTCTCTCCCTCCCTCTCGCTCTCCTCTCTTTCCTCCCTCTCTTCCCCCTCCCTCTCGCTCCCTCCCCTCTCTTTTCCCCCTCTCTCCTCCCCCCTCCCTCTCGCTCCCTCCCCTCTCTTTCCTCCCTCCCCCCTCCTTCTCCCTCCCTCCCCTCCCTTTCCTCTCTCTCTCCCCTCCTTTGCTTCCTTATCGTTTGTCTGTGACCATCTGCCGTTGTTTCTCTTTGTCTTCTTGTAGGCACTATTGCATTTGTAACGGTTGAGCTTCCCTATCCTTCTGTTTTGAAGTACATTTATTCCAGCTAATTTGCTGAGATTTTTTTCAATTTAACGAATTACGCCTAGGCTCATGCCCACGCAAATAAGCAAATTACCAATCTTTATCTGGTTCATTCTGGGATTTTGTGCGTTTATGGCTTTTATGCGTCTTGTTGTTGTTTTATTCCCAAAAAATCCTCCATTTCATATGTTGTAAATGACTGGACATATATAGAGAACAGAAATATATGCCTTTATGTCCTTGATTCCTTTTTCTTCAATCAAGCCATTGCGTCGTTTATAGCTGCCTCCGATTCTGGATCTTTCTCTGTATGCAGTTGATCGTTTCGCTCCCATTTTATGCTTCTCTCTATCGATATGACATTCTATCTCTTCCTACCTCTCTGCTCTCTCTCTATACTCCCATATTGATCTATCTATTCTCTCCTTATTCATGCTTCATTCTATTCAGAGATGATCAATCTCTCCCTAGCGTATCTATCATTGCCTCCTCCGCTCTCTATCGGTTTCTTTAAAAATATTGCTTAGTTTCTAAAATTCGAAGTTATTCAATTTGTTTCCAATTTCCCCTATCACGACTAAATTTTAAGTCAGAATACCATTGAAATACCAATGGATGATGGATTAATTAAATGATTATTGTTTGTGTCGAATGATCAGACGACCAATTATTCTTTCCAAACGCGTATATGGCGATAGATAAAAATAAACACCACGAAATATTCTATACATCATAAAACCTAACAGTAAACAAGCATTAACCTTAATGTAAGTTCGACAAATCACATCGTATGAAACTCCACCCAATTTCAGTTTTAGTTTCAGTTAAAATAAAATTATTCAAAGAGTGAACATTCTTAAATTCGCACGCACCTCAACGCCACTTCAAAATTGATATAAATACAAATTGTTCGTTGTTACGACCCCTGGCAACCACTTTTCTTTAATGTTTCAAAGAGCCTTTTCAAGTCGAATCTTTCTTCATGCGCATTCGTCTACCTCTCCACCTGTTGTATCTCCATAGAGCAACCTTCCCTCTACTCCCTCCCTTCCTCTCCTCTCGTATCTCTCTCCCTCCCCTCTCTCCTATCTCTCTCCCTCTCCTCTCTCCTATCTCTCTCCCTCTCCTCTCACCTATCTCTCTCCCTCTCCCTCTCCTCTCTCCCTCCCACTCTCTCATCCTTCATCTCTTTCGCCTCCATGACTTCCTTTCAGTGTTGATCTTCCCACGCAGAATGGTGTCGTACTCTTCTATTCTTTTAGACCAGTAATAATATTATGACTTTTATTCCTTTCTTGACCTCTTTTCGTTGTTTTCCTTTTCCCATTGCAAAACACTAGCAACAATTGCTACTTTCTACCAACTACAGGGTGTCCAAAAAGTATTGTTACACGGATAATTCCACGTATCTTCCTCAAAAACCATCATACACAATTCAAACGGCATTCTGTATTTATTACTGAATAGGAACATAACAATGAATGATGCCGCGATGACGCCTCTGAGACGATGAGGGACAATGTCGATACAAGGCCGCAGGTATGGGATGTCGATTTTCTCCCATGCTTTTTCTAAGGCTTTCTTGAGGGACTCGCGGCTCTTATGATTTGTAGAGCAGGACTCCCTCTCCAATACTGCCTACTGTGAAGTGCAGTGGTTCAGGTCGGGGAAGTTGTAGGGCCATTATAGAGTCGCGATGAAGTCGGTCACATGGGTGCGGCACCATGCTTGGGTCAATTTTTTTTCCGAATAAGCAAGTACTTAATCTTGATAGAAGTTCCAGTGAAACCCATTGCAGTGATAGCTATAGACATATGACATTTTTGTACTGTGCCAACAGATTTTGCAAACAGCATCTGATCAAATTGAATAATTTACTTATTATTGCAATTCAAATTTCACTCTAACTATCATTCTCTATTTGAATTTTAACCCCTGAACATGAGGAAGATTCCCCTGAACATGAGGAAGATTCCCCTGAACATGAGGAAGATTCCCCTGAACATGAGGAAGATTCCCCTGAACATGAGGAAGATTCCCCTGAACATGAGGAAGATTCCCCTGAACATGAGGAAGATTCCCCTGAACATGAGGAAGATTCCCCTGAACATGAGGAAGATTCCCCTGAACATGAGGAAGATTCCCCTGAACATGAGGCAGATTCCCCTGAACATGAGGCAGATTCCCCTGAACATGAGGAAGATTCCCCTGAACATGAGGAAGATTCCCCTGAACATGAGGAAGATTCCCCTGAACATGAGGAAGATTCCCCTGAACATGAGGAAGATTCCCCTGAACATGAGGAAGATTCCCCTGAACATGAGGAAGATTCCCCTGAACATGAGGAAGATTCCCCTGAACATGAGGAAGATTCCCCTGAACATGAGGAAGATTCCCCTGAACATGAGGAAGATTCCCCTGAACATGAGGAAGATTCCCCTGAACATGAGGAAGATTCCCCTGAACATGAGGAAGATTCCCCTGAACATGAGGAAGATTCCCCTGAACATGAGGCAGATTCCCCTGAACATGAGGCAGATTCCCCTGAACATGAGGAAGATTCCCCTGAACATGAGGAAGATTCCCCTGAACATGAAGAAGATTCCCCTGAACATGAAGAAGATTCCCCTGAACATGAGGAAGATTCCCCTGAACATGAGGAAGATTCCCCTGAACATGAGGAAGATTCCCCTGAACATGAGGAAGATTCCTCTGAACATGAGGAAGATTCCCCTGAACATGAGGAAGATTCCCCTGAACATGAGGAAGATTCCCCTGAACATGAGGAAGATTCCCCTGAACATGAGGAAGATTCCCCTGAACATGAGGAAGATTTCCCTGAACATGAGGAAGATTTCCCTGAACATGAGGAAGATTTCCCTGAACATGAGGAAGATTTCCCTGAACATGAGGAAGATTTCCCTGAACATGAGGAAGATTTCCCTGAACATGAGGAAGATTTCCCTGAACATGAGGAAGATTCCCCTGAACATGAGGAAGATTCCCCTGAACATGAGGAAGATTCCCCTGAACATGAGGAAGATTCCCCTGAACATGAGGAAGATTCCCCTGAACATGAGGAAGATTCCCCTGAACATGAGGAAGATTCCCCTGAACATGAGGAAGATTCCCCTGAACATGAGGAAGATTCCCCTGAACATGAGGAAGATTCCCCTGAACATGAGGAAGATTTCCCTGAACATGAGGAAGATTTCCCTGAACATGAGGAAGATTTCCCTGAACATGAGGAAGATTTCCCTGAGGGTGAAATTATAACGCATTGTCTGTGGCTATATGATGATTATTTCATCTGAGAATCAAGTAAAGAAATACCGTTGAGTTAATAACGTTTATGTTATACTGCTTCCTCTTTCTGTGTCGTATTCGACCTCTTATTTTTACGTAGTTCATAGCTCATTCATCTCTTTGTCCGATGACGGTATTTATGGTTTGCTTTTTTACATATTTCATTTCTAATTAGGGATATATGAGTTTCCCAAATATGTTTATCTAGTTAGAATTTAGTGACGTTTTATCAAATGAGGACGAACACCTGATTCACCAACTCCGCCCTTTCCGCTTCACTATTCTCTTCTCTCTTCCTTCACCTCTCCCCCTCTCCGCCTCTCCCTCCCCTTCCTCATATCTCATCTTTGACCGTTCCTCCATCTGTTTCCTTCTACGTCCTTCTCTTGTCTCTTCGTCTCGATCGATAGGATCTGTCAGAAAAAAGAACGGCAAAATAGTAGGCTCCTCTCTCTCTAGTTATAGAGGAGAAAAGGTAGCTCCTCCCCTCTCTACTCCTCCTCTATTTCCTTCTCTCCCTTCCTCTCACTATCGCTCTCCTCCTTCTGCCACTTCTTCTATACCCTATATCCTCCGTCTGAGGTCCTCTCCGTTCTCTTCCCTTCACTACACTAATATGGTCACTCTCTCTCATCTAATTGCTCGTAACCATCACGGATAGAATTCATGATGAGAGCACCACCGAAAAGAAAGAGAGAAGAAGGAAGTTTGGGTAGGGAAAAGCGTGGTACGGGGAGATATATGGATGAGGCATGGGAGCAGAGACTGAGACGAGTGGCTATAGCAAGGGGAAAGAGTGATTGGGTCCTCCGAAGGACAGTAATCCTCTTCGGAAATGCGCAGGTGATCATAAGTGACATTTCCTGTCCGCCTACTCGTTCTATTATGAGCATCTTTTCTTTTTGTTTCCTCTTTTGAATTATGCGTCATTCGGGAATTCGCTGCGTTATTATTGATATAATTCACACCAATAGTGAGACTCCACCATGCACTTAATCTTCAGGATAAATTGAACCTCTCTTTCTTACTATTAGCCTTTCCCGCATTCTTCTTTATTCCATAGTGTTCATTTCTTATCTCTGCTCGATGTTTGAGGCTACAATGATGTTACTATTTTCCAATTCTTTTCTTCCACCTTTCTTTACCTCTACTTCATTATTAATTCTGCCATTTTTGTTTAGTGCGATTGTTACTTACGGTATTCAGCGAACAACCATAGATCTATTTTTTTGTAATTCAATGCGACGTTTTATCCCTGCTCCATTCACTAAGCCCTCATGAGAAGCTGTTATTTTATTTATTGATTTTTAAAATGAACTATTCATGAAGAGAGTAAGAACTGGTGAGAAGGCAGGAAAGTTTTAATTTTTTTGGAGATTATAAATTTGACGTCAATTTCAATCGTGGTTATAATCATCAAGTAATCGACTTCTCTACGTATCTCTCCATCTCTCTAAAGCTCTTCTCTCCCACTCAATTCCTTCACATACCTCTAGCGCGCTTCCGATTCCCTTGAGTCATCTCCACCCCAACTTCATTGCCCTGTCTGTGTATCTTTATACTGCACTCTCGAACGCCTTTGCAATGTCAAAAACTAAAAATGATGTCATTTACAAAATGAGAATATAATGAGTGCGAGAAGCAGAGAGAGACGAAAAGATAAATAGTACAAACGTTACAGAAATAGATATGGTTTGTCATGTTATCAAGTTCTCATCAAGCCACGACGAGTCGTCGACAATCAATAAATTATAAATTAGAGTTAAATATTTTGAGATTGCATAGCAAATTATTGGCTAATAGATTGTTTAATATTGTGTAAGACAAAATACGTGGAATCGATGAAAAAAAATGAAAAAAAAAATAAATCAAAGCTAAAATAGACTATGAGTCACCACCAATCACTAAAACCTAATCTGATTCTTGAACTAATTCTCGTTTCTCGTAGAAAAACAAATCCTATTTTTCTCCTCTCGGACATTCGACGTAACTTCGCGATATTTAGCTCTAATTTAGCTCATTTTCTCACGGTTCTTCGTGTCGTTGCGTCAATTTGTTCATCCCGTTGCATAATTAGCGATTAACACATTCAAGAAGAGAATTAATAGTTATTCCGATTTTTATATTTAAATAACTTGATAAATAGAGTTGATTATTGCAGTGATGCATAGACGTGATGGATGACAAAAGCAAGGAGTTGTGTCCTCGTCTCATTGACTATTTGGTCATTGTTGGACGAAGAAATCGAACGAGAGGTCACAGTCACAGAGATTCAATCTCGAATCACACCAGTGTTTCACATCCTGATATACTGAGGAGGTACGACTTTCTCCAAACTTTTTGAGCTATGGAGACAAGAATTGAAAAATGGAAGGAAATCCTCGTTTTGCACAACTTTAAAATATTTTCGGGCTTTCTAATGCCATATTGTTCAATAGTCACAATCGAGAAATGTGATAGGTGTGACGTGCTCTAGCGCGGGAAAGATCTTACGGACGTTTGTTTGAAAACAATTTCGTTTCCCTTATTACGTTCCTAAGTGAAGCCACCACCAACGACTTTATTCTTCTTCTTCATCCATCGATATTTCCCTTTATATTCGACTCCACTTCTTCCTTTTCTTTCTTTTTGAAAGATGAATCGTTTTTCACTTCCTCTTTTCCCATATATGGGAATGAGAGTCGAAAAAAGAAGCGGACTACTGATTGGGGATTTTAAGAGGGAAAAAGGAGGAAAGAGAAATAAAGAAAGAATAAGATAGATTGGACACCTTAAGGGCTTCTCAAGTATACCCTTTCGACATCGTTTTCGACGAAATTTTATTGTGGAGTATGCTATACCTTCCTGTCTTATCTCTCTCCCTCATCATGGACCGTAATCCTGCAGATATCCCTTCTAGGCATCTTAGTGTCCAAAGATTGTTGTACAATAATTGAGAAATGAAGAGACGAGCTGAACTTATCATTCAACTTATCATAATAGATGCAAAAAACACAGTTTCGAAAAAAAGGATGAAACGCAAACAAGATGCAAATATGGATATCACAGTAAGCAAATTTATTACTTAAAGGTATCCAACCGATGATCACAAAGACTTTTATCTTCCAAGTGACGTAACTCTCTTCTGTCAACCCGAAGGATGCACTACTATAAGTAAGTCACCCAAATCCGGTAAATCCTCGGGACTCCTTAAGGACTCCTTAAGACACTTATGGAATCTTAAGGAGTCTTTAGGGTATTAACCCAGCTCATAAATATCCTGATACTGCAATTAGCTATCATTTTGTGCGTTGGCAGGGCGCAATAATTCGTATTTAATAGAAGGATATGGTGGTCCGTTATTCTCATAATAGGTCCGTTTATATTTCGCCGATTCAATTGCCCCGTTGTTGTCCAAGTACCTTATGGGCGATGGGATGAGATGCTGAACGAGAAATAGGGAGATTATGGAGATGGACCGATGGCTAATTCTATTCGCGCTTGCAATTCAAAAATACTTTTAAACGCGGTTGCGACAAAGTATCCGAATGCCTCAAAAGAAGACTGCTTATAAATCACTTTGAAATTGTCTTTTTGCGATACTAAGAAAAAAAGTTTTTTTAAGGAAAAAAATCATTTTAAGGTCACATCCGACGGATATCGAGAGAAGCGCAGTTCTTCGTGTTTATGCTGACAGAGAAGGTACGTTAAAGAGCGAAAAGAATCATTGTGATGTAGAGTAAGAAAGTTATGAGTTTATGGCAAAGATACGTATCTCTCTTAATCTCTATCATACTCTACATACTCTTAATTATCATACTCTTAATTTCAGGACTCAAATAAGGTCCGATATGGAATATGTTTGAACTTCTATCAGTCATTCGATAGGAAAGCGCCGCCTGGAGAGAATCCGATCGTACCCGGTCAAAAACCAAGGTGAGTTACAAATGTCCGAGTTTTTTTACAAAATTTCTTTTTTTGCAATTAATACCGGTTCTGTATAGGCATCTGTTTGGCGTATAGGTATGAGCCTGCATATGTGGTACTGGATTCTACTTTTGAGCCGGCTAAAGTATAATTTTATTGGTAACGATATATTGGCAACTTTCTTTATATTAAACATGGCTACCGAACGATAATGTGCACCTCCTACGGTCCCAAGAAGCTTCCTACGTAGAACTAAATAACAAAATTTGCTTAAATTGCAGACGTGATCACGTGAAGTCCCTAACTTCGCTCGTATTGATCTCCCATCATCCCTTCATCACGATATTCCATGATCTACTCGTTCTATTGAAGAAATTGGTCGATGCGTGCAATGCACGAGTTGCGCAGACTCATTCAAAGCGGTAAGAGCCCTATTTTATTGTAATCAGATCTAAGATATCCTAAAGTATGGAATATAGGAATCATCTTACATGGGGATGCTCCCAATTTGTCCTGACCATGCGAGATGGCAATAACATGACTAGAATCAGTTTTCGATGCTTGTTATGTATCCGTTTTCAAATGTTGTCCAATCGAGTTGGGCTTTGAGAACATCGATATTTGAACTTCGACTAAGTTGATTCGAAAATACACACCTTGTCTACCTTATCCACTGAACTACAACAGCAGGAGTTTTGATAATTGATAGATGAGTTCATGAACTCATTAGGATGGATTGTGTAGGAAGCAACACTAATTTCCGAATTAATAGCCGAATTTCAATATCGATTTTCTCGAAGCTCAGCTAGATTGGGCAAAGTTTGAAAGCGGATTCGTAATCCGTACCGAAAATTGATCCTAGTCATCTTATATGGCCAGGACAAGTTCTCCTTAGCCCATTCCTTCCTTATTTTACAGTGATAGAGCAGATGTTTTTTTATGGAAATTTCACGATACATCTGCATTCTGTGTATAGTGATTTCTGACGAGAGAATCATATCAATTGATGAGAAATGTTAGAATGACGGCTGGTACGTCACGGGAAAACGATAATTCTTTCATTCAGCGATCTTGTTTGGTCGGTTCTCACTGGGCACTGGCATGATTCCATTCCACCTGATGTCATGAAAGAGATCAAAGAGCTCGAAACATGGATTCTCATGCTTCTATCATCTCCCGTACCCGTGCCTGGAAAGACCAAAGTTCAGCTTGAGGTAAGCCGATTTTACATTGTTCGAGAGTTTCTTAACCCCTTTCTTATCTTTTGGCATTATGTAAATGTGATAGAGGAGTGATGAATTTCACATGCGATTGTAATCTAACCTCTCTTATCATGATAATTTTTTTACCTTCACTGCGTGCGATAGAGAAAAATGGGCAGGGCTTTGACATGATTGTTTGTCCTCGGAGCTATATCAAGCACTAGGATGCATGATCAAATATTCTTAGAATTAACAAGCATTGCTACATGATGATGTCATTCTCAAGTGTGAGATGAGCACTCAGAAGTAATTGAGTTGATGAGACAAGAAGAGTAGAAGAACATAGAGGGACGTTAATTAGAGTGAAGTAGAAGACTTCACAAATGAGAAAGGGAATGATCTATAACTAAATTAGTGCAAGGGTAAATGAGGAAGAGCACAAGAAGAGCGTAGGATTGCATTGTAGTACTCGGGATGTATTGCACGTTAGTTCAGCCTCTGTAATAGCGGGGCAGCAAGGAACTAAGCGAGAATACCTTTTTCCTGAGTTGCATGGGATATAAAGAGGGCTCGGCGGATGCCATGCGGGTTTGGTGGGCTGCATTAGAGAGGGTGTGCGTGCGAGAAGACATCCAATGATTTTCTCTGTTGCACTCTCCGCCGCGCTACCAAACCTGTCTGAGGTGCGCCGCTCTTGCTAATGAACTATCGTCTCATTATTGCGAAAACACACCAAACCGCACACTACAGTGTGCGTAAAATGGCCTGAGCATCTCTGTTGCCCCGCTATTCCCATCTCTTTCGCATTTTGAAGTAATGTGATTGGGGCATGTGCAGTCAGACTTGGAATATGATACTTTTATGATGTGAATTAGATGCAACACTTTATTTAAATATATAAATATTAATTTAAGGTGATGCCTCCAGAGATCTGTGGAATGTTCGAGTTCGCTTTACCTGATCACACTCGGTTCTCTTTGGTTGACTTCCCAATGCATCTTCCCTTCGAACTACTCGGTCCTGATGCTGCATTGAAAGTGCTGACAGCAGTCATGCTTGAGTACAAGGTGAGAAAATAAACACAGTTAGCGTAACACTGAAAACAGTGAATCGACCTTTACAACGACAGCATCACCGAATGTCAGTATTATTACTGAACCGTGTTGCCTCATTTCTCTCCAAGAGCCTCTTCCATAGTACACCTAAATAACTATCGGAAACAATTTATCTGAAAACATATCTTACATTAAATGAAGCAGCTAAGGTACCATTAATGATTTCTATGAAGGTGGTGATCCAATCTCGTAACTACAACGCTGTCTCAATGAGTGTTCTCGCCATCGTTGCTCTTCTCTATCCTCTCGAATATATGTTCCCCGTGATTCCTCTACTACCCGCGTACATGGCATCGGCTGAGCAGGTACACTTATTATGATATGATAGTTGAGAATGAAGATTAATGGTTGGGCCAATAAATGCGCTAATTGTAAGAACATATAGAAGGTGATATACAGTATCGCCAGAAAGTAATCGGACACTTTTTCATTTTTTTATAACTTTTGATCCAGGAAAGCAATCAAGCTGATCTTTTCAGCCAATGTACAGAATTTATCAAGGAATATTACCATGATGTGATGGTGTAATTAACTTAGTTAATTTTTGCGTATTGATGACGCTACCGAAGTGCACTTTTTTTGAAAATTCCCATTTCTTTAGTGAAAAGCCCTGTTCTTCGGGAACACTGCGAGAGTGTAGACCCCCACTAGGCTGTACAGTCAAACAATCTGGAATGGCTCCGACTCCGATTTCAAGCTGTGGCAGGGTTGCAACTTTGTCCTCCAAAATTTATAACTCGGCTTCTAGATGTGATAACGAATCGTACTAAGCGCCAAAATGATGCTAGTGGCGAGTGATGTTTATCACCGAAATATGGTAGTCATAGCTCGTCATTTGCCCTCAGGGCATAAAATAATTTTTTGTTGGGAGGACCGATTTTGAGACCCTACCGATCAGAGGGCGGGTCTTCTAAAAATATGGTTACTGCGCAAGCAGCTTTGTAATGTATCATATATTTATTTCCCTTATATTGGTTTAGTTCCGATTCCTTTTAGACCCATAGCTAAAGTTATGCTGAGGTCTGCTCGGTGCGCGCTCCTGTGCTTTCTCTCTTACTGCTCTCATCCCTGGGCCTCTATTGATGAAATTTCTTATTCGCAAAGCACCTATGCATGTTAGAGATGTTCACAAAAGTTTTTACACTATTGCTGAACATTGATCTTTGATCTTTGTATTTTGATCTTTACTCGCTACAACCGAGTAGACCTCAACATAACTTTTGCTACGGGTCTGAAAGGAATCAGAACCAAACCAAAATAAGGGAAATAAATATATGATACATTGCAAAGCTGCATGCGCTGAAACCATAATTTTAGAAGATCTGCCCTCTGAACGGTAGGGTCTCAAAATCGGTCCTCCCAACAAAAAATTATTTTATGCCCTGAGGGCAAATGACGAGATATGACTACCATATTTCGGGGATAAACATCAATCGCCACTAGCATCATTTTGGCGCTTAGAACGGGTCGTTATCACATCTAGAAGCCGAGTTATAAATTTTGGAGGTCAAAGTTGCAACCCTGCCACAGCTTGAAATCGGAGTCGGAGCCATTCCAGATTGTTTGACTGTACAGCCCTAGTGGGGGTCTACACTCTCACAGTGTTCCCGAAGAACAGGGCTTTTCACTAAAGAAATGGGAATTTTCAAAAAAGTGCACTTCGGTAGCGTCATCACTACGCAAAAATTAACTAAGTTAATTACACCATCACATCATGGTAATATTCCTTGATAAATTCTGTACATTGGCTGAAAAGATCAGCTTGATTGCTTTCCTGGATCAAAAGTTATAAAAAAATGAAAAAGTGTCCGATTACTTTCTGGCGATACTGTAGTAGGACAAGTAATCATATAAAGATACTGAACGACACTATTTTTTGAGGTTCAGCTTCGATCAGAACTGTTTTAAATCGTCGAAAAACACTACTTATTGTAACGGATGCATAGTTTTAAGATCACCTCGATATTTCCTATTTGTTGTTCTCACCATTGCTGAACAAACAAAAACATTTTAGGCGTTAACGAAAATTCGATAGATTTGTTGACGCCCACTTCGCCCACTCACACACTATAGAAGCCATGGACTGAATGGTCATGACAATAAATAGTGGGAAATTGATTTTTTAAGGAAGAAAAACAGAGTATATTTATGATGCTGGGGTAGAAAATTTTTTTATTGTTGCAGTTACTTCTTGCTCCGACTCCGTTCATTATCGGCCTCCCTGCAACGTTCTTCGAGACACGAAAGATGAGGGTAAGCACTGTATTTTTTTATTTACCTAAATTCAACTACATGTTGCAATTGTCTGTCAATTAAGTCAAATTATAAAAGAAGATTCGCACACATATTCATGCAAGGTCAATTCTCAGTCGGAAATGAGCAAATACCTGAGTAGCAGACATATTGATGTATTATCTATTGAGCTCATTTCATGCCTCTTTACGGGCTCATTTCCCAACAAGCAAAGGGTCCACTTACTAGTATATTATTCCTATCTCATGGCTCGTTTTGCCTTCCTTTTCCCTCCTCTTTTCTTCTTTCCCCCTTTTCGATGGGCTCTCATGACGTAACAGTCACGAACATACATATTTGTGCTCATAGAGAATACGTATGCAAGAGGGGAATAGGAGAGTGAATAGGAAGTAGACGGAGATTGCACTCGTAGGGCTCCTACAAAGATAACCCATCCAGAGGCACTCTGGAAATATATTGCACTGCTTCAAATAAATGACAATACGAGAAAAAAGATTGGCGGATGAATGTTAATCGATGTTCCTAATCATAAAAACTTTCGCATGAACACAACAGGGGTTTGAAAATTTTTTAATCAATATTTAATTTGACAAAATCTCTTTTTTCATTATCATAATATATTCCTGTAATATTCAGGAAATGCCCAATGACATTGTCCTAGTCGATTTGGATACGAATATAATTAATATCCCTGAAGACATGGAGATTCCTGATCTGCCTGAGCCGGATGCGAGCACTCTCAAGGCAAGTGCTAAGATAGAAATGAGTAATTGAGAGCTTGACTATTGACGTACCATATTAAACGAATGTAATTGTATTACATATGTAGAACATCATACATAGATCCTATTTACCACTGATGGAGAACCTATATATACTAATAGGCAATACAACCTCCTAGTATTCAGCTCGTTTGATAAACAATCGAGACCTTTCCAATATCACATCCATAACTATCCAACATGTTTTCACAATTCAGAAGAACCTTCGAGAAGCACTCGGAATGATGTCACACTATGGCACAGAGAGGAGAGGATCAGTAGAAGTCGGTGTGGCTCCGGATGGTGACGAAATTGATGTGGCGGTCAGAGTTGCCATGGTAATTAGATTTTATTTTATTTAATTTCAAAAATTAATGTGATAGGAAAAAGATTTATATTGATATTAGATGAATCATAAATTTCGAATAAAAAATTTCGAGTAAGGTTTAAATTATTATCGTTGTCAAAATTGCACCCTGGTTTCCCAATTCCGAAATATACAGTACTGGCGAAAATTATATCATATTTTATTCTGAAATATGAATAATAATATTACTCTGCAGGTTAAGTTCTACAATTCGCCCAATGTCTTCGGCAACTTCTCTGAGCATACGAGAACACTGAGGCTGTATCCTCGTCCGGTGGTCTCGCTTCAGACTGATTCATTCCTTCGTAGTAGACCCGTCTGTTCGCAGTTCATCTCGGACCTGTGCAGGTACTGGATGATTAAATGATTGGACCATTGATAAGGTCGGCTCATTTCAGGACACAAGCAGTTGAATACTTTGCTGAGTGCTCACTTTGCCCAAGGAACGAAACGTTTGTTCGTGTTCAATCAGGAGTTGAGAATGCTTTAGCTGTTGGCGATAAGATTAAATGGTTCGGAGAGCAGTTGATGCCGGTTCACTTTCAGGTTAATTTTAATCCTTTTTTCACTGATCAATTTGGCAACAAGTGGGAGAGAGAAAAATATTTTTTAAATCATTTTTTTATTTTTTATTTTTTTAAACTGAAAATATTAGATTCGCAAGTGAGTTATAAAATTTGGAAGTTAGCAGTTCCGCTAATTGTTTTATCATGAAAAAGTATTAGTGCGTACAGATTTGTCTTACACGAGCCCCCTTAAATATTCATAAACCCATTGTATTACATTGTACATTCATACTCGATTTGTCAGGTGTACCCAGACAACTCGTCTCTATCGGGCACACTCATCAGTCAGCAATACAATCTAGACGAGGATTCTGAATCCGATGAGGACGAACAAACACGAAACGACGGTAGCTTCGATGATATAGTATTTGACCCCGCCGATGATAGTTCAAGTGGTAAGTATGAATATCTATGAAGACGAAATAATACAAAGTATCAAAAGTAAACAATGTTTAATAACACACCAATATAATGAATTAGGTAGACCTGTATTGTTTTATTGGCGTTAATGAATGTCGTCAAGAACAATCTTGTATATTTGCAGAGAAGCATTCTCGGGCTGATCGGCCAATATCATCAGTGAATGACGTCTACAGAGAACCGTTACGTCTTGAGCTTCCCCAGTCCGAATCTGCACTTTCTCTGGGATCTTCTATTAGCAGTGGAAGGTAAACCGGGATGAACAGTTCCATTTTCTTGTAGTGTGCGACCGATGTATACTATAATGTGTACTACTGCTGCTTATACTACGGTATCCTACGTAAGGACGATTATATATGCATTTAATAATGTATGATACGCCCTCACGGCAGAAACACAATCTGATATATTCTTCTATTGCAGTCCGTCTTCCTCCATGTCCGCGTCAGCGATCGATTCCGAGGCAGATTTCGCCCGTCTCGCGGAAAATCTGGCTTTGAAGTCGGACGCTCGTGGTGCCTTCTCTTTCGATCCCTCAACAACGGCCACATCTAGCACTAGACGATCATCGAATGGTTCCGACATCGACACGACACCGGTTCGTCCCTCGCAACTGCTGGGTGTCGGTGGTGGTGGTCTTGCACAGCAGCAGCACTCGAAAAGCGGTCCAACGAGTCTGGTAGGTGGTCTCAGTAGTGGTAGTGATGAGGCTACCAGGACTCGGTCGCGTCCATCTCGCTCTCGGCCGTTGATAGAGCTTAGGTCGGCCGTTGTCATGATGAGTAGTGACGTAGTGCACAAAAGTGAAGATAATCTCATCAACAACAATAATCACCATTACGCCGATGAAGAGGGACGTCACTTCGAAGTGATTCACGACGCTGACGACCTTCTAGACGACGCGTTGGTATGTGCACGTGTATATATAAACATTTCCTTTCAAAGAAAGACCGTTTCCGGATTATGGTACCCTAAATTTGGATCATAATCGGAAACGCTTCTTCGGAAAGGGTCTCACACTAACTCACACCATTTCAACACTAACTACTGAGTTTTCCGTGTTCGAGTCAATAACCGATCGTTTGTGTGACACTCCTTACTCTATCGTGTAGACATGTTCAGTTAATAGACACAGTGAGAACCGCAGCGCGAGTGTTTCATGCATCTCGGTCAATATCATAGTAGATCAGATATTTTCTGGAATGCCGTCTATATTAGCCGTGCGTGATAGATAATTGCATGCAATTTCAGTCCCGACTATTATAAAATAAAATACTCTTAATACGATAAACACAATAGCACTGGTATTCGAACACATTTATTGTGAGTACAATCCCAGACTTGTATTTTGTTCCACCTTCCCCATTTTGATGTCGTTAAATCTGAACCTATTATGGCTTCAATGCTTCGAGAACCATGTTTGTATAATTATATTACATAATACACTGGGACTAATAATAATATCTATAGTAGTAACACGTACATAGCGTAACGCGCAAAGATCTGTCGTTTGGTAGATGCAGTCCACTATCGCTTATTTATTGATTGAAAATCAACGCAATTCGACCCTTATTCGATAACTATTTCAGGTACAGAACAGGAAGCAGCGATTGATCCACGAGGACAATTCCAATTCAGCTGCGAATCGACTCAAATCAGTTAGTGATCACAACCATAATATCACGAGTTTATTGAAAATTAAATACTGGCTATAAATAATAAAATTTAGAATTACAAGCATCGATGTCTTATACAATATATAAAAAAATTTATTTAAAAAATAAACAAAAACACGAATTCAGGGCCTGTCATCGTTAACTGATTCTGGTGAGAAGGTTCTCGGACCCAACTTTATGAACGCCATCAATGGATATGCTGAGAAGAGTCATGGAATATTCAATCAGGTAAAGCATTAGTTTTCTTCCAATGCTTATTATATTGATGATGCAAAATGTTCACCATGATTCATATAATACATTGGAGATAAGAGAAATTTGTCGATGGCTATGATTGATCATTATTTTAATTAATTTAATATTGGTTGAGGTATTGAATCGAACCGCCCCAAAGGCTCAAGCACTGAAGGAGAAGACGGTGATGCCCATAGCCTCTGTGGCTGCCCATAGAATAGATCAAAGTCAGCAATTAGTTAAGAAGGCTGCTCCACCTCCAACGAGCATCCAAACAGCGACGCAGCAAGGGTGAGAACACTGCCATTTCAACATCATTTCGCACTCTTATGAACAATAATACAAAACAGATTGTTTCCCGAATATTTTTCACGTCTTCATCACTTGTATCGATAAAATATAATATTTCCATTTTCTGAATCCATATTTGATTTGAGGAAAAATCAGCAACTGGCTAGAGACATTTGTGATGCGGTCTTGTCTGGCCAAGGAGTAGGTGTCTTCATGTATCCGAAGCTCAAGCGGTTGTGTGAGGAGGAAAGCATGCGAGAATTGGTAAAATTTGTGAAACTCCACCCTCATAAAATGAATTATTTGAAGATATGCACAAAGCTGAATCTCGGTCTCGAGCACAAAATGAGCGAGGACGATTTCGTTAAGGAAGTGGTCAGTTTTCTTTTCTAATATAGAATCATGGATACTATGTAAATACAATTATTGATATATTCAGCAATTGAGTCGAGCTCAGTACAAAGGGTACATTCGGGTTCTGCAGGCGTGCATCACTGGTATTGAGGTGACTGCTGATGAAAAATTTCATAGTGCCTAACTGACGAAACAGGAAAAATAAGGAAAAATATAGGTGTCTTTCAATACTCCTGGCTCAAATGGTCTTGCTTCGATGTTCCATGTTCTGGAAATCGCGCACACTCATTTCTGGTCAAGACAAGCCAGTCAAGTGATGACTCCAGTATCCGCATCTCCTAGTCTGGTCAGTTTAATTATACACATTGAAAACATCGCATTAAGCATCGATCACTATTGACTCGAAGATCAGAAAGAATTGAAGATCAGGCTAATGAAAGTTGAGAATTTTAAGAATTCGAAGCAAAAGATTGAAAACCTAAGCCTTTTCTTGACGAATCGTTAAGGTTGGTACGCCTTCTTCTTCGATTCAAGATCTGATGTCGTTGTCTTCAACCCGGTATAAGATATCCACTGATGGAAAGAATGTCATGCCTCAGAAGGTCGTCGAGAATGGAGGTAAAACAATTATCAGACAGTTTAATAATCTACATCATGCAGGCTCGCGAAAAAATTCGGAACAAGTAGCTGTGCATAGTGATGGCACAGCCAGCTCTTCGGGATGTACAAGGTTGTTTTCGTTCGAATAAAATTCAATTTCATATCTTATTTCAGTTCTGAGCCAACGCCAACTCCGGATTCGTTCAAAAGCCAAGTAGGAGCAAACTCACTCATTGATACCTCTCAGCAGTCATCTTCTTCAACAAATAATCCTCCATCACTTCCACCTCGGCCTGTCAATGGTCCACCACTACCACAAAGTAAACTATTCACGCTAATTTACATAAGTGTCGAATGATTTATCTCTAAATCTCTCACTCTAATCACTCTTCTCCGTCCCTTACTCTGTCTATCGTTCTGCCTGTATAAATGTACTATACATCAATTTCTCTCTATCCATAGCATGGTTGTCTCTCAGGGCCAACATTGCCGTTGTCGGCATCACCTCGACTTCCTCCTCCTCCGCTACCGCCGCGACCTCCTGCTGGCGGCAGTGCCGCTCCACTTCTAGCATCAGGAACTCCGGGAGCACCTGTCGGAGCTTCCGCTGCGCCGGGTCTGCCTCCTCGAGTACCACCGCGACGACCTGAGCTGCTTCCGTCCACGGTTCCGTCAGCTCCACCACCATCGATGGCTCCTCCTCCACTCACTGCACCACCATCAAAGAGTAAATCTAATACTGTGCTTCTAGCCTCTCCTTAGTTGCTTCTATAGTGCATCGTACGCTTAGTTCCCTGTCGTTGTCGTGTTTTGTGAGTGTTTTCTTGGAGTGTCTACTAGCCTCTTTCATTTTCAGTGCCACCAATGCCTCCGGTACCCGCGCCAAAGACGCAAGCTGGACAGCAACAGTCCCCGCAACAGCCGAATAGTACTACTCCACCTGTAGCGAACGGAACATCGCCTACGAGCAGAGCAGATGTTGCATTGGCGAATAACAGAAAGTTTACTGCACCGCAGTCACTCGAGGTACTTTAAATTTACTCCCAAATAACAGAGGTGACCGATGGTTGTGCAGGTTAGCGCAGATCGAACAGGAATGACGCCAAGTGAGCCCACCAGGCATTACATCTATCAGGATCTGTTATGTGAGTTACCTGAAGCGACGCAGAATAGATTTTTGCACATAATGATAATATAATGGCTGCCTGATGCCTTGGCGACGGACATCCTTCACAAGACTATCTAACAGATATTCCCGATCCCCATCCCCGATGCGTTCATTTGAAGGAATAAAATATTATTATTATTATTATTATTATTATTATTATTATTATTATTATTATTATTATTATTATTATTATTATTATTATTATTATTATTATATTTATCAAATCATCAAATAACAAGGAAACGTGTGATGATAAAATGACATCGCTAAAAAAACAAAGAGAGAATGAATAAAAAGTGGAGTATCATCGCTTCTGGTGTGTTGTAATATACTACTTTTAGTGCAATCACCAAATCCACTCTGGCAGAAGGTAGTCTTCTGGGAGAATGTATTCGTGGATATCGTTGCACAAGAGCGAGAGATCATAGGAATGGATCAGGAACCGAGTGAGATGATCGATAGGTAAGCTAATAGTCTTGGACCATTTTTTTAAACATACCATGTCTATGCTCTACGCTTTTTTCATTTAAATGTCTTTTGTTTATGTTCCTGGCAATGTTCTAAGTGTTTAGAATTAACAGGCTTACATTTTTCTTAGATTTTCCTCATGGCCCAATTTTGAGATTATTTATTGCCTTGTCTTATGTTGTTACAGTTGCGAGAATGTACTGTGTAGTCAACGGTCGGTCGATTATACCGATTCATTTCTACCATATAAAGATTTTTTTAAATTATTTAAATTATTAATTATTATTGTCCGTGATTCAGGTACGCCCATCTTTCTGAGCATGAGAAGAAGCGACTGGAACTTGAAGAAGACCGGCTCTTGTCTACTCTACTTCATAATCTGACCGCGTACATGATTATGTGTGGAACCGGACAGAAGGCAATTCAGCAGGTATTCACAGTAATGCGGAAATATCTGAACATTGGTAAATATTATTCAGAAAATCCGTCGTCTCCTTGGCAAGGCGCACATTGGATTAGTGTGTTCGAAGGAGATCAATGCTCTTTTAGATGAACTGCCTCAAACGGTAATCAACTACTGTTTACTATCTGATAATGATAGTGTACGATTATTTCACATCACATATAAGCCAATAATGTGGACATTTAAGCAAGGAAACACGATTCCTCTGAAGCCTCTCGGCAGTCGACTGGTTCAGAAGCAGAGTTTCACTGTGTACATAGGATCAAATGCGCAAGGGACGATGATGTTTATGGAGGTGAAGAATATTTAATACTATTTTAATAGTGTTTATGCATTAATACTATTTTAATAGTGTTTATGCATTTTCGAGAAAAAAACACGGTATGGATTAAATGTGACGCGGTGTCATAAATAGAATATCACAAACAATGACAATGTAACAGGTTTGCGATGATGCAGTAGTACTCAGAGCAGTGACAGGAGCCGTGACAGAACGATGGTGGTACGAACGATTGGTCAATATGACATACTCACCGAAGACAAAGGTAATATCAATAAATGTGGCCAATTATATCATATATATTCTTATAAAACTTTGTGAAAACAGATAACTTTTTCCTCTTTCCACAACTTTTGAATTGAACATTTAAAAAATGTGTAGTTCAAAAAAATCCCTAGCAATTCTTATTTGATTGGTACGAGAAGGAATAATGTATATTAAAGGTTCTGTGTCTGTGGCGGAAACATGAAGACAAAGTGCACATGCACAAGTTCTACACGAAGAAGGTACCAATGATATTAAGATTTGCTTAAAAAGTTAAATTAATCGTTGTAGTGTCGCGATCTTTATCTGTGCATGAAAGGAGCGATGGAGAGAGCTGCAGCAAGAGGCAAAGTAAATGTGGAAGGACGGGATCTTGGAGGAGAATTCCCCGTTCACGATACTGAAAGCAACCAGGGAGGACTGCTACAGGTAAGATTTCAATAAATAATAAAATGGTTCGTAATCCTATACGTCTCATAATGGTGTAGGTAGATGAAGCTGGTAAATGTGTATCACTTTTTAAAGGTCCGAATCGATGGTGTCGCCATTCTATTCGTTAATCGACAGTTCTTCATCGAATTGGAGAATATCAAGAAATGCAACACATATGGTGGAAATATGTTTGTACTCGAGGAATACGGTCAGTATTTACAACAAAAACTCCACATATAATATGTGTTTAAAAGGTGTCATAAACTGATTCAATATTCAATGCAATTCTTTTCAAGATCGTAAGAAGAATGAACTCATCACACGCCGCTACGTCTCCCAAATGGTTCGTTTTCATACTAGGACATTGTTCTTCATTTTGTTATCTTGTCCTAATTTCTTACCGGTTTACTTTTCTTATTATCTTTCTACGATCATCTCCTTGACTCCGTCTTCTATAATTTTACTTATGGGGTTTTTGTCTCTCTTTAATATTCGTATATTTTAGCTCCCCTTTTGCGTGTCATTCTTTCTGATCTCATTAGCGGTAGTTTTCAGTTGATTTTTTTTTAAATTTCAAAATTTGTTATGGTGAGATGTTTCAACATATTTTTCATCGGTCTGTATGCCTATACGCAAATAGTCCATTCTTAATCTGTTCAAGAAAGGACAATTCGCATGATATGATCTATTCGTTGTGTTGATATTGTGATCTATATTTTGCATATCTGTAAGTGTAATCAACGTAAAAATAGTGAGCACGAAAACTGGTACGTCTCCCAATATTAGTTTGTGGAATTTGAGCATGGCTCGACCCTTCACCACACAGTAATCGCACACACTTTCACTCCTTTTATATCACTTTTAGCATGAAAAACAGATAAAAGATAACATCTAGTTGATCCCATTCCAGGCGACTTCAATTGCATGGGCGATGCATCGTGTCTTTAGTATTCGTCACACCGTTGCCGATCTACCCTACAAGTCACACGCTACCATCTCATCAGAATTGCTCACAAAAAATAGGCCTTCTCCAGCACAATTGCCAACCGACGACAAGACACCATTGGCACCAGGACAAACCAGGCAAATATCAGAAAGAATGGTGCAGTCACACGTGTCGATGGAGTCGGCGACATCGGCAGACTCGGCCATAGATATCCCTGAAGTGAAGTTGCAGATCACTCCAGTGCAATAGGTCTAATTGTTTGAATGTTGTCATGTATTTATTAGCTAGCTTATAAGCTATTCACAGCCTTTTCCCAGACACTTCAAGGATCTTTTTGAGATCTCATAGTCCCGAAAAGGTCGCTTGAAGCAAAACAAACGCATGCAAAGTGATTGTGATTGTGCAAATAGGAAAGATATTCGCCTAAATACTGATACATTGAACGATTTTTACGCTCATGACCAAATAAGCTCTTCTCAACTATTCTCTATTGAACCCTCTGCATTATCCATTTTGTAAATATTGAAGATATTTCTGGCACAATTTATCCAAAATATTTCAGGCGGATCAAATCTGCTATGCCGTTCTTTGCGTCTTCTCATTCAACGCTGCGGGAAAGAAAGAGGCCGCGGAGGAGGAGAAGAAATAACTTTTATTTTCTTTTTCTCAAATGATTACTCTACATTCTAGTGCTTCTGTATCACATTTTAAGAAGTGCCTAGAATATATTTCGTTACAGTGTCCCTTTAGTGTATTCAGTTCGATTCCAATTAATTGTAAACAAGACTAGAAGTCTCCCATATGCTGCTCTATATTCATTTCTACGTGCTTTTCTACTGAAGCTCGGTTTTACTTTTTTCTTTCTTCTAAATTATGTCTAGCATTTACCCTTATTTCTCACTGCACCAATGTCCATAGAACAAAGTTCCCTAGTCGTCATTTATCAAACATTCGACCAAAGTCGCCTAAATTACTTCTTCTTCTTCTTCTTCTTCTCTAGTCAGGAATTCGTCAGACACACTCACTCAGTTGCAATGTGCCTAGTCATTCGTCCCTTCCCTCATCCAACAATTCCATTCCCTTTATAGCACTTCCAGATACACCGTCTCGGGTAGAGCCTATGTCCGCCCATCCCATTGGAAAATTTATAATATGCTCCATTCCCCTTTGTCCCAACTAATTTAACAATACGAACGAGATTTATCGTATAATATTGGTATATTCCAAACAATGTCCCCATGCCCTTTGATTATTGTTGCAGTCCTTTGATGACCAAAAATTCCTTTGCAACAACTTTGTGTTCATAACATTCGCCCGAAACCTCACCGTGCAAGATGGTCTAAACCACGAACTACAGAGATAAAGTGTCATCTAGTTAAATAGTGCATCAAAATTGTGTTTTGTATCGATCTTTTTCTCCTCACTTAACTGTAACATTAAGTGATACGTAATGGATGTTTATGTTGAAAATATAATTAGATTCGTTCACCTATAGTAGCACTTATATATTTCAACACGAATAAATTCGAACTGTTTTCCTCTTATACCGTACATAAGTATTGAAGATAAATGGTATAATACTTCAGATATTTTGAATTCGGAAATAATATCGTTCACATTGATTGAAACGAATGTGAAAGAGTCATATCCATTTAGGCGTAATATAACAAAGAAGCGGAAGCCAAAATTCAGCAAATCAATCAATCTACCAATTATTACAAAAATTGTTTTGCACTTGCAAATTGATATCTAATCAACAACAGTAAATCTTGATTGCGGCAGGGATCAAATTTATTAAATGGATTTATTATCAATAAATGTATAATCTTATTTTCAGGTAGTCAAAGACCGGTGAACAAATGGAATCCGTTGCTCAGGGTAAAATAATGCCAAATTAATGCTCACAATTGAATAACAAGAGGGCGACCAAGCTCTTCTTGTACGTTGATTGTTTGTCCACTATTCGTTTCAGCTACCACTTCAGAAAGATGAATCTTTGAGATCTGTAAATAATATTATGCTATGAATATATTTTGGAAATGACAGGGTCAATATAAATACAAGTGATAGCATAACGCTTATATAATTTATTGTAAAAACATCCAGTGTTCTATCATATACTATTGTCACTAATGTAAATCGTAAACCGAATTTGCAAAAAATATAATGTAAAACTTTTGGACCAAACGTTAGGGTAAGTCCCGTTATTCAAGACACACGAAGTTTTGTGGGAGATCATTGCTAGGCCAGTGACAACCTAATATGATGAATAAATAAATCTGCTTACAGTGGGAGGTGGGAAGGGGACGCTGTGCCAGTAGCAGGACGGAAGACGCACTCCACGATTGAAGTTCACCACAGAGATTCCCTCCTGAGCGAATATATGTATATTGGATTCAGGATGCAATTAATATAATAGAATTTTCAAGTGTAAAGAACTAAATTGGGCGTCAAGCGCAAAGTTTAAGAAAAAATTGAAATAAGAGTCACATCTAGAGAATTTTACGAAATTGTCAACAAAAATGAAATTTAAAAAAAATATTCTTGTCGTTATCAATATTTAATTGATGCAGTCATAACAAACCTCGATTGGATCTCCTCTGATTCCTGGAGGTGAGACGATCATACACAACTGCTGTCCTTCCTCACATTCGATCGAGAAAGTACCGTCAACACGACGAAGAAGAAGCTAAATTAAGAATATTCACTGAACGATGATTATTCTGTGATCTTTGTGCCATGATTATAAAAGAATTTGAGGTCCCACAACGAAAATCCTGAGAACGATTTTTGGTCATAAGTTACACCAAAAAAGTCTTTCTATGTGTTCTTATTACTTTGAAAGCCAGAATGGTGGCTACGAATACTCTGTATTGAAAGTTATCACTACTGTCCGGCTCAGACAATGACAGCAAAAAAAAGGAAAAAATAAAGTGAGATAAAATGTAATCACTCACATTAACGGATATCGTCTTGTTCTGCTTATTATACACCACGCCAGGTCTGCCCTTTCCTCCAGCAAGAGTACCTGATAGACCCTGCAAATATTATTTATTGATCTCAAATTAAAAATTGTGGTATAATTCCCTAAGGTGAATTATATGCCCCTATGCTGTAAAAAATCAGGAAATATGCAAATATATTCGTAAAGGTAGGTACATCAGTATATCCTAATATTCCGCTTCATCATGGAATACCACCCCAGAGATGATAACATTTCTTTTTCATTAACCTATTCCTATTCCAACATTTTTAAATCTCGGTTACTATTAGAATATTTATCAAAAGATTGACCACAAATTCAATCTCCATTGTATCTCCACAATCAATCCATTCCATAGTGAATTCTTGCCTCATTCCTCTCACCGTAGAAGGGAAATTCGATCGTGGCCAGTTCTCTGCTTTGAACTGAACGATTTATTCTTTGTTATTCTAATCTGTATCGTCGACGGCATCAGCTTAATTTTTTTTTAAATTTGTTTGTGTAAATGCGTTCATTAATAAAATAACATTGATTACATTGTAGAAAAATGATAAAGATATTTTAAGTACAAACAAGTCAGAACGCTTACGTAAGGAACGATCTTTCCCTTATCATTCTTGAACGTTGCCTCATCCACTTTCTCTTTGATCTCTTCATATTTTCGATTGGTATTCGATTGTTGAAGAGGATACGAGACCGCCTTGAACTCATCAGGGAACAATGTCTGTAATATTAAACACCGTGAGAACTCTAATAGAATACAGAATATCTATGTGACATTATGCGTAAGTACTGCTATGTAACATTTACAGTATTATCAATAGTATTATGTTGTGATACTTACAGCAAATCCTTGAATGGTCATAATCTCGAATGGATTACGAATGATTCCGAATGATGGCTCAACAAAGTCCAGTCCGTTGGTCTGCAAGAGTTATATGAGGCCGTTCGCGTAAGACTCGACTAAAATATGTGAGATCTGGCACAGTCAAAAAATCAAATTTTGGTGATCGGGGTTCTCAAGGGTGCTGATGACGATGGTCATGTTCATTTTGCACCTAGAGTCACCGTTGAGGCCAGACGACGTCGCGTTGAATTCGCGTTTTTAGTCATTTCTCATCTCCCGATGGTGCTAAAATTTACAGACTACGCCCCTCTGGGCAGAATTTGATGACGATCACGCTTGTCTAATTCATTTTTCATGAAAAGTTTCTGAAATTTTCAAAATTAGAATTTCTCTCAAAGGCAAATGTGTTTTTTGCGAGATACATAGATCGGACCGTAATAGCTTCACGATCCCATAGAAAAAAATTCAGCCAATTTGAGGTCGACCGTTTCGAGAAAAACAACTTGTAGTGCAGTGAGATTGCCGTAAAAAAGAGGCAATACCGTCCTCTGATCTACCTCCTTGACTCTCTTCCCATCGATCAATAGGGCCCCACACTGCATGTCCTCTTCCTTTACTACACTCTCTCGCCTTGCCGATTATATGAAGGATTCTAGTTAACTATAAGAGCATTCTATGGACAAATTAAGATAACATTAACAATTTATTGTTGTAAACAAACATAAGTCATAAAATAACTATTCAAATCCGAATTGGAACACTAAAAGTATGAAATCCACTACAAAACTACTACTCCTCTTCACTATAGATCTCTTCATAATGATCGTGGACAATGTTCATCATCGATGTGAACTCGTCGACTTCTTCATCTGAACTAATCTCACAATAGGTATTCTTCTCTTCTTCATTCCCTTTCCTCTGAGTACGTTTTACTCTTGAAGATATTGTGTTTGACTTCTGTAAAGCCTAATAAGATGAATCACAATCTTTATTCAAACCTCTTCAATTGTATTCTCAGCTTGTTTATCAACAATTTGAGTGATGGGAGGAGTACGTGTCTTCTTAGGTCTTCCTCGTCTAATGGATTTTCCCTCCTGAAATAGTGTAAAAATGCACTATTCGAGAACAGGAATCACCTCATTCAATGTTGTAGGACCAGCTACTGAATCCTCTTCGTTCTCCGACTCCTCAGGATCGTGTGAAATAGCAGAAAGACGTTTACGACCCGCTGTAAGAAAACAAAACAAAAACAATAAAAGTGGGATAAAAGTACGTCATCGGATCAAAAGAAGACAAAACGGAAGGTGCGACGAGTTCACATCGATGATGAACATTGTCCACGATCATTATGAAAAGATCTATGTGAAGAGGAGTAGTAGTTTTGTAGTGGATTTCATACTTTTATTGTTCCAATTCGGATTTGAATAGTTATTTTATGACTTATGTTTGTTTACAACAATAAATTGTTAATGTTATCTTAATTTGTCCATAGAATGCTCTTATAGTTAACTAGAATCCTTCATATAATCGGCAAGGCGAGAGAGTGTAGTAAAGGAAGAGGACATGCAGTGTGGGGCCCTATTGATCGACGGGAAAAGAGACAAGGAGGTAGATCAGAGGACGGTATTGCCTCTTTTTCACGGCAATCTCACGGCACTACAAGTTGATTTTCTCGAAACGGTCGACCTCAAATTGGCTGAAATTTTTTCTATGGGATCCTGAAGCTATTACGGTCCGATCTATGTATCTCGCAAAAAACACATTTGCCTTTGAGAGAAATTCTAATTTTGAAAATTTCAGAAACTTTTTCATGAAAAATGAATTAGACAGGCGTGATCGTCATCAAATTCTGCCCAGAGGGGCGTAGTCTGTAAATTTTAGCACCATCGGGAGATGAGAAATGACTAAGAACGCGAATTCAACGCGACGTCGTCTGGCCTCAACGGTGACTCTAGGTGCAAAATGAATATGACCATCGTCATCAGCACCCTTGAGAACCCCGATCCCCAAAATTTGATTTTTTGACTGTGCCGGCAGGTAGTCGACTCTTACGTAAACGGCCTCATATAACGATGAACAATCTAATAGTTATTGGTCACATGTTTTTCTATTTTAATATTTTTCTATTGTCAATAATGCAAGTCATTTCTTTGTCTTTCTTCAATACATGGTATTATACAGTACAGCCCGGTCGTGTTTTGTACACATTCTGTGCTGCGCTCAAAGTCTTAATCATGAGTTTCCGCGATAAAAAGTTCTTTTAATGACTAAAGAAACCGAAACAAAATTTTTATTAATGAGAAAAAAACAATTAAAAGGTAAATCACACTGGTCCGAAAATGATTACTATTAATTTACTGGAAAGGTATACTGTAATATTGCGTATCGATCGTACGATCGCCGAAAGATATTTTTGAAATTTTACAGTACCCATCATTTTCGAACCAGTGTGATTTGCCTTTTAATTGTTTTTTCTCATTAATAAAAATTTTGTTTCAGTTTCTTTAGTCATTAAAAGAACTTTTTATCACGGAAACTCATGATTAAGACTGTCTTGAATTCAAAAATATTCATACGCAAAGGAAATAAGTGATGCGACCAAATGCGCCCCGCAGTGGAGCGCAGCGCAGAATGTGTACACAACACGAACGGGCTGTACTGTACATGGTATACATGGTACACGGTGTGATCGTTTCAGAAAAAAAAAACCAATACTCACATGTCTTCGGTACATTCGAACTTTGCATTCGTCCGCTCCCTCTTCGAATGGGAGACAATGAAGGATGCCTACATTGACTACGATCGAGTGTCCAGCAGGAAGTGCACAACGGAGAATATTGGTATCATCGAAGAAAAGAACGATATGCGGTTTGTCAGTCAGTGGCTATAATTAAAGGCTAAATTCATTGCAACAGATTACGATGGCCCAGAGAACATTTACACATTTATAGCCGTTCTGACCAACGTGATACGTCATCTCTTATAACCCACATGGTAAATATTATGCAAGCTGTTGTTTTACCAAAGTGAATCTACAACCTTTCAAGACGAGGAAGGGGAATGTGAAAGGTAGACGAGGTAAAATATCACACCTTATAGTATACGCTTCCATCGAGTCGTACATACAGTCGTTCTGGGGTGAATTCCGTGCCATATCCTGTTGAAACCACCTTCAAATAAAGTATTATGAAGATGAAGAATTCATTAGACCCAATTCGCTTCGCATGAAGCATCGTTGGCAAAATAAATAAAAAATAAAAAAAAACCAAAAATATATAATACAAAAAAATTTAATGAGTGCAAATGAATACAGGCATTCTCACTTACATATTTCGGCAAATTATGTTTCCTAGTGCGTCAATCATTTCGACGTTTCCAAATCTCGTCCTAATTGTACGTACATAAACCACGGCTTTCACAAAATCGGTTACCACCATGATTTTTCTATTTGTTCAGTTTTCGGCAAATTTACCTCTTCTATAAGCTCGGGCTCCTTCCCAGAATCGACGGGTCGACCTTTGGGTGGCCAATTTTGAAAGTCCATCAAGGCGCGCCAACTGAAATGTACTACAATTCGGTTTGAATAATGGAAAATTCAAGTGCTTTCTTGTGCACTTAGGTAATTTTACCTTTCCACATCACCCTTGTTGCATATGTGTGCAAGTCCTCTAAAGTCTCCGGTCTCCATGACTCCAATGTCAAGAAGATCTATCGATCGAGTATCAACCATCTATTTGGTCTCTTGTCCTGAACAGTCTAACAAGATTATGACAAGGAAGACAAACACAGCGCTTGAATGATAACGATACAGACAGGGACGATAGTCATATACAAGTTATGGCTAGACTGTGAACATGTTAGGTTAGAAGAGTAAATGAAATGAAGTAATAATAACATTTTTGTTGTCGAGTACTGAGGCAGACAAATGGACAATAATAGAGGTAAGACCAGACAGGGAACACTCATCACTATCTATAAACGAAGATTAAAACGACTAGGAGAGTAGATAAGAGAGTGGGAAGGATGGGAAGGGGATAGGGGAGAGAGTGTGGGCTAGAGAAGAAGAAAGATATGGGAACGAGGTAGAGGAGAGGAGATGGAGGGTGAGAGAAAGAGAAAGAAATAGAGGGAGATAAAGGAAGAAAGAGTGGGAGAGAGTGAGAGATGCAAAGAGAGACTTGCAAAGATGAAAAGGTATGGGAGGGAGAAGAAGAGATAGGGGGAAACGAATGACCTTCGACGTGCACTTGTTCCTCGTTCTAAGATTTCCGAGATCGATTGACTGCTCTTTGTCTAATTTAATAACACTATTAATAATATTAATAATTCGATAAGAATAAACGTATCATTTCATTCATCACTTCCATCGTATGAATCGTATGATTCATCACATTTAAGCTACGTCGGATGAAAGAGAAAGGGGGTCAAAGCATAAAACGTTATTTGAACCAACAAAAAATTTATATGCATAGCGAGCGTTATGGCAGTTTTTTTATCCAAAAAAATTACCATTAATGTAATGTTTGCGCCTGAAAACGCCGCGATATTATTACTAATCTCTCGGTAAATACTGACTGTGCACATGGAGCTGATTGGAATACTCTGCCTCTACGTCAGAATAAAGAATATGATCAAATGACAGTGATAAGACTCATTGGCATTATACCATTTGTTAACGACAAATGACAAATCTACCTAGCCATACCAGGTAGAAGTATATTAATTGATAAAATATGTTTGAAGGCCTTTCACAAGATCAATATAGAATCTGCTTTATTACTTCACGATTATTGCTATATTGTGAGTGAATTGGCTATTGTAAGTCATACTGTGTCACAGGCCAAGAATTAGGGAGAATAGTACAACATTGAGATCAGAGAGGGTGAGGAAGAAATATCATGAAACAATTAGAACTTTAGAAGGTGGTGTCGACTCGTACTGTAATCACGGTTTCTGAGTTTATTGAGAAAAACGAAAAAGGTTGGGCGATATTCATTATAATGAATGAAGAAAAAGGAAAGACTATTATGTCGAATATGTGCAAACATTAATATTTGCAGTCCATAGTGATCTGTTCGAAGGCCGCGAAAATAAAAAAAAGGAGAAATGATGAATCATGCTACGGAAAGAGGGAAATTTTATTTCTTTTATTTTCGCGATCTGAACAAAGCATAAGACAAACCCGTGTGATTAAAAAAATTAATAAACCGCATCGGAACACATTCACACTACAACGAATTAATGACACTTCTATGGTATCATCGAACAACTGAAGAGATAGCAAAACTGATAAAATTATTACAAAAAGGTCCTAAGGGCACGATTAGCGGGCGAAAGTACTCATAAATGGTTGTGCGGAAGACTTGAATGTGTTCATAGCGGTGTAACGACCATCAACTGATGAAATCTGACTGTTTCGGGAAGAATCGCCACGATTGCCGCCATTATCACTTCCATCGGTACTGGAAATAATAAAAATAAAAATCAATTCTATAAAACTAAATAAAATGTAATAAATAAAATAAATAAATAAAATCTAAATCTAATCTAAATGAAATCTATAATTTTTCAAAATCAGCAAAAGTTTGGTGCCTCATGCTGGAATCGAACCAGCGACCTTCTGTTTACTAGACAGACGCTCTGCCACTGAGCCAATGAGGCTCGTGCGAGAAGGGAGAAAGGAAGCATTGAAAAACTTCTATCAGTCTCTCTCTCTCTCTCCTTTCATCATTGTTGCTCGTTCTTACTCACTTCAAAAGCAGTTTTCTCTAGTCATATATACATCGACTAAAGTAACTTAGCATGATAACTTTCATTGTTGTTTCCATGAAAATAATGTTATGAAAAAATACTATACATGGTTTTGGTAACTACTCTTCTATTTATGTAGAATAGAGAAACCTACAGTGGATGGGTAGGAGAGTCGGCATTAGTTGTACGTGTCTGAGCTGATCCACTCCCTCCACTGTCAGCGATAGATGCAGGAGAATAGGCAACAACTGCATTGTCTCCTGTCTTGTACGAGACTGTCGCTGCTTTCATCGGAGAACACGTTGCACCTAGAAATATTATTTAAAATAGTAGCATAATTGCTAAAATGTTATGCATTTTAATGTAATTATAAAACATTTGTCATTTGTCATTAATTGTTGGATAAAAATGGAGAATTCTGTATGAATGCGTTTTGACACAATGAATGAAGGACTATACTTACTAATGAGTGGAGGAATCGGAGGAAGTGGAGTGGAAGATGTTGGTTGGTACAATGGCACACCACCATTGGATAGAAGAGGAGGAGGCAGAGGAACGATCACTTCTCTACTCATTCCTGTGTCTGATGAATAACAACGAGCGGTCGCAGACGAGCACGAATTGTACGGATGATGGCCTGCACAAAATCACCTTTAGTTTTTAAGCAATTATAATCTTAACAGTTCCTGTATATTTCGGATTGTGCACTATCAATAAAGATATTTTCATGAAAACCATAAAATATCAATATTTATACTCAAACGTACTATGCTGCATCATCATTCCGTAGTGATTATGGCTCTCGAGCCCTGCCAAATGGTCATTCCCATCCAATTCTTCATCAGATTCCTCGTCGGCTCTTCCATACAGATTCGGGAAAGACCTTCCATCAACACGGAAACGATTGCGTGAATTGAGAGAGACTCGATCTTCGTTCTACAATGAATAAAGAACATGTAATTCGTAGAATTATAATATGTATTTAAAGAATTCTTCATAATACATAAAACTCATGAAAACATTAATGTATAAATTCAACTTATTTTATTGCTATATATTTGCTTTCTAAACCTATTGAGATATATTTGCATTTCAATTTAACTTCTCACGAATAGTGAGAAAATAAATATTTTGAGTTTTCTTCCTGATTGCCAGAGATACTTACATTATTGCCTCTAAGCGGAAGATGTTCATCAATGTTGTCACTACCAAAGAATTCCTTTGGATCATAAGGCTCCTTCAGATTGTTCCTGTGTACTTTCTGTTGATTGTAAATGTGATATGAAGCGTCGATGAACTTGTTTGCGCCTGCAAAAAATACAAACTTTCCTCTTCGTTCTGAAGTTTTGCATTTCTCCTTTACTTTGCTTCCTTACAGTAAAATAAAGCGGAAAATAAATTGAATTTCTACTGGATTTCGAAACAAACATAAAGATACTACAGTGCGGGACATAATGATATGACACCCCTAAAATTGTGGGATTCTGGCCGAATTTTGAATGGAAATCAAAAGAGATATATACCATTTGTATCCACTCCTTGGATAACTGAGGTAGCCCACGTATGAGGAAATTCAATTTCCCGGTCAACGAGAAAATAATGATTTTTCGAAATTTTAACGGGTCATAATGATATGACACCCTGATTTTTTTCATGTGATATTATTATTTTCAAACTTCTGCATAACAGCAATGGATCAACAACAGGTTAGTAATCAATGTTGTGGCCCCTCCTCGAGATTGGACCGAAGATCCGATTGGGCATGCTTCCATAGAGGGCAGAAATCACTTGACTGTGAACAATGGTTTTGAGGGGTGTTTGTGGCGAAGGAGGCGCCGTCTTTCTGGGAGATCAGATGGCGGGCCCGGCTCTACCTCATGAACGGAACGAGGGTAGTCTGGTGCATCACCCAATACTCCCCATAGTCCATCCTGCTGGAGCGGAAGGAGATGGGCGGCATGTCGAATTTTAAGAACGCGCCGCAGTACGGTACATGATATTTTTTAACAAAAATATTGCAATTATCGGTTGCTGATCGCATTCACCTATGAGAAGAAGATCAACCCCTATAGTCCGGACGGCGATAACTGCTTCTGACATGAGTTCCTCAAGGAATCACGTTATTTCAGCAGGAGGAACTTCGGTGATGTTCTGGGTCACGTTCTTAAAATTCGACATGCCGCCCATCTCCTTCCGCTCCAGCAGGATGGACTATGGGGAGTATTGGGTGATGCACCAGACTACCCTCGTTCCGTTCATGAGGTAGAGCCGGGCCCGCCATCTGATCTCCCTGAATGACAGCGCCTCCTTCGCCACAAACACCCCTCAAAACCATTGTTCACAGTCAAGAATATCCCAATTCTTCCATGCCCTACGGGCAACCTCGATGCAAACCCCATGCAGAACATGAGGGGCCTACTGGTTAGTCGTGTGTACAAGAACAACAAACAGTATGCATCCGTTGCCGAGTTGATGGATATCATAAAAAAGGAGTGGGACGGCATCGAGCCTCAAGTGATTTCTGCCCTCTATGGAAGCATGCCCAATCGGATCTTCGGTCCAATCTCGAGGAGGGGCCACAACATTGATTACTAACCTGTTGTTGATCCATTGCTGTTATGCAGAAGTTTGAAAATAATAATATCACATGAAAAAAATCAGGGTGTCATATCATTATGTCCCGTTAAAATTTCGAAAAAGCATTATTTTCTCGTTGTCCGGGAAATTGAATTTCCTCATACGTGGGCTACCTCAGTTATCCAAGTAGCGGAGACAAATGGTATATATCTCTTTTGATTTCCGTTCAAAATTCGGCCAGAATCCCAAAATTTTAGGGGTGTCATATCATTATGTCCCGCACTGTATTAATCTTTGGTCAATAAGAAAACATACCTTTGGACTTTGTGCTCGATCGATATCTACAACAGCAAACGCAGCAGAGGAGGAATATCAGAAGAGGAAATATACATAGAAGGATGAGGATATGGATACGCTGAAATTGTTATATTACACAATAAATAATTGTATGGGGATACTTAATCAAAAAAATTTATAAAGACAATTAGAGTGGTATGCTGTACAAGCGTCGCCGAATGAACTTACATTTTCATCCGTTCCCGGCATCATATTAATCAGTCCACTGATTAAAAGGGACATCAATCCATTCTTGGCCTCATCAGGGTCTAAATTAGATGTTAAGCATGACCACTATATTCAGACTGTTTAAAAAATCTTAATTAATATAACAATCGATCGAATACAGTAAAAAGTGAAACTAACGGAGTGTCTTAGCCGATACAATGTTCGATTGTTCGCTTGGTCCAGCAGAATTGATAGCCATGATTGCGAATGAGTAAGTCGTATTGGACGAGAGACCAGTAACGGTGTGCTCACGATGTGAAGCAAAGTTGAGCTCAGTCTGCAAAATTACATCTAAAGATCAGAAACTTATCGAGCAATCTATAAGGGATGTCTAGGACATGCGTCGTTTTACTCATTTCCGTAGAAGGATTTACATTAGGAAACAGAGGCATTGATTAGACAGCAGACTAGTGAAACTCAAAAGATATGCGATATACAACAACCAGTTGGGGAATCCCTACAAGTGGACCCCTCTCTATATCTAGACTGTCGTCTCTTCGCAGAAAAAATAATAAATAGTGCATTGAACTATAAAGTGACCAACACAAAAAAAGATGAGGTTAGACCCTAAATGAAGAGAACTTTGGGAGAAGATTTCGAGGTCACTATTGTGCACTTTATACTATAGTGGAGTTTGCAAAGAGAGTCAAGTCGATTGGCTGATATCAATGAAATATTAGCGATATTAATAAGCTATCACTCTAATACAAGCAAGGTTTTGATAAGGTTCGTTTGGTCAATTGAATGACACCTTTACAGATGATGGTTTAAAGAAATATACAACCATGCACAAGGATTTAGTCACTGTTGTAATGCTTATTTGGTTCATGAAAAAAGTACGACTGGAGTACCTTATGTGTAGTGAGTATATTGTCTGTTCCATACGAGATCACGAATCCAGATGCCTCTGAGCTATTGTTGTGAACTGGTTCAAAATGCCAGTACAGACGAATCGAATAAGGAGTCAGCGGCTCAGCTTTGAGGAGCTGAATATTTATCATTCAATCTTCAATTTTAACCTTCATAAGTACTCCTCATAATATTAGACTTGATTATTATCAGATTACTCAAGACATTTTATACAGGAATAAATAGTTTGTTTTGATTTGGTTGAAAAAGAAAATTTGACTCTACTCTGGTCGCACACATAGGTCGAATAGCTAGGTTATCGGTTTTCAAAATCCGGTCAGGTTTTTCGATTTTTGTGAAATTTTGGCTCAAAATCCGGTCAAGTTTTTCGATTTTTGTGAAATTTTAGCGCAAAATCCGGTCAGGCTTCGTACTTTGTAACATACTTTTCGACCTATGGCCGCACACTCTCACTTCTCTTACATATCTGCGAGGAATTGATATTACGACTATTTCTTGATGACTCTTTGATACCTTGGGAGCATTCGGTTTGTAGACTCTCATCGCTTGATTTATCTTCAACCATTTCGTCTCCGATGATGCCGATGCCGTTTTATCATAATTAATGGCTGTCACGCGAAATTTATACCTAGAACCGCACTTTTTCAAAAACAACTAACAATGTAGAAATGCATCATTCGCATAGGCTAAAAATGTGAGTAAAAACAAGTATTGAACTAATAATTGAAAGAAAAAGGTTCTCACGTCATGAGTGGTTCCAGATTCTGAATTGTCTTCGCTCGAATATGGCCGAGAGCAGGGTCCAAGTCCTTCCAGTTTTTTGAGCCTTCCTGTAATTACCATACTGTACTTCACTGTATTACTGATTCGGACTGTCTCGAATAATTCATTTGTAGTATTTACTGTGTGGTGTTACGCTCACTTAACTGAGCAAGACTTTCCAGTGGCACGTCAGCTAGTAAGCTAGTATCTTGTAACTGAGCTGGTAACCGACCTTCAATGATTGGACAGCATAACTGGCAATGTGACTGTCATCTCCATCAACAATCCAAGTGAGTCTGACGTCTGAGCCAATGACGATACCATTCACATCACTCAATTTGATCGGAGGGGCTTTCTAAAATGTATTGCATGTACTGATTTGAAATATATTACAGTACTGTCCGTATAAAATGTACTTGCATAATTGCATTGCTACTGCTGCTAAACAGAGGAATAAATATCGATTAACTCCCCACTCTTTCCTCCTTTCCTTCCTCGCTCTCTCTCTGATCTACCTACTCTCTCACCGGTGCTTTCTCTCTAAACATAGAAATTCATTGTGGCAGTGGTTGGCTTCTCTCGTACCAAATAAACAAGTGTATTTTATACGGTCAATATCTATGGTTTTTCATCTGTACTTGAAAATGGTCTACTAGCTAGAAGCTAGAAAATTTCCGTTGAAGTGCTCGTAAAATACGACATTTAATATCGTTGCCTTAGTTGATTATGGCATGTGACACATTTTCAGGTGATAAATACAACCCCCAACCCTTTTTGTACATGAATAAAATTATTCGATTTGTTTACCTTCTTCGGTTTCAAATCATCAGTGGTCGTTGTTGATAGTGCAGGATCACTTTGGGTAGGCTCGAGATTCGCTGCTCCTTTCGATACAACAGTCAGGTATGCACTCGCATTCGTTAATTTGTGCTCGCTATCCGCGGCTACGCACGTGTACCATCCTTCGTCCTCGAGTGTCGCCTGAATATTATAATTTTATTATTACGAAATAGTCATAATAGGCTTATTGCTTGCACAGTGTATCATGCTATGGTAGCGAAACGAAATTTTTTGTTAAATTCGAAGAAGGGCATGAACTTACATTGGTGATATGGAGATTATGTTCTATGATTTTCTTGCGGCTACTATGACTGAGAGATATCCTCTGGTCACCTGATGCAAACAAAAATTACGCGAGGATAACACAATTATATGCTAACCATATGTCCAATAGAACATCGATTGTCCTTGCAGTAAGCAATTGAGCTTAATTGAACGACCCTCCACAACACTGGTATTCGACGGGCCGATTCGGATCAATGACTGAAACAATTCATCCATTAATCATTGAGTGAAATAATTAGAACAAAAAGGAAGAGAAAATAATCCTTACGTTTTCTCTCTCATCGAATGGAAGAACGTAGACGTTTTTAGATTTTCCCTTCTCGAGTCCCATTCCGTAGATCTCTGCTTCCTCCATTGCAGGGCGAGAAATGCACTGAAGATGAAAATATTAGAAATAAATGTTTCTTACCTATTACAACTGAATTAATATTTTGAAAAGGCAAAAAAAATTATCATTTCTAACATTGGACAACTGACCTGAACCGATCCCATGAATCCCGCAGTCATCATGGTGACATTAATTGGATTTGTGTAGAAATTGGCAGCCTTTGGTACTCCCATGGTCTCGACTGCATCGATCAGAGGAGTCGCGTTCACGTAGACCATAGGAATCTCGTAACGGAGATTACGAGCCAAGCATGATAACTGAAAAATGAAAATGTTACGCTTTTTCTGCATTTTTGATCGATCATATTTTATAACGCGTTTGAAAATAATAAATGAATTGTTCTGACAAAGTTTATTTTCAATATGCATATTGAAAATAAACCATTTTCGTAAATATAACTTTTATACGAAAATATATTTTTATTTGCACTGATTTCATTGACAGGCAGTAGATATGGGATTTGTATGTTAATTTATGGTGTTATGATATTATTTGCGTAATGATATCAATGAGGATTACCTCCCATGTGTACAGTTCTTCCGTCTTGCTCAGAGAGAGATAAACATCACTCGGTTGGTGCACGATAAGCTCATAGTAGATCACCACTTCCTCCTTTAATGATAACTTATAAATGCCTTCTTTTTTTAAAGTGGGCTCGATGATCATAGGCAATATGATTGATAACAACTGTAGCGACACGGAATATTGTGTAAATGAGATGGATGAAATTGAATTTAAAGTTTTCCGTTATCACTATTACTGCATGCCGTTAAAAATATATAAACCAAAAAGAACTAAATAATGTTGTTAGAATTGGTACCTTGTCATCCAAAAGAGACTGTCCTCTACAGATGTAGATTCCAGAGTCCGACTGAATTGATATTAAAATTACTTTATCTATCAAAGCCACACACTTGTTATCAGGAATACTTAAAAATTAAATGGAAACGCACTACGTTGAGATCTTTGATTACGAGATTTCCGAAGACGTGAGAGAAACGATCGGAAGTGATGATAGAACGAGATGAACCGTTAAACTGAAAAATTAAGGAATGAAATGGCGAACTAATATCGATTATAGTATACATAAACATTCGGATGGAACTTTTTCATACTTTTGCCACACTTAATATTTAATTTATTTTTTCCCAATACCCTACATTCCATCATAGATTTATATTGATTGTATTTCACAAACAACAGTGCGATTCACCCCGTTAAATGTCCCCTGTACATCTGCTAATGGCCCATTCCCCTCAAGGGACAAAGTCTGGTTTTGTGGTGATGGAGAAAAAGATGAACAAACCTTCTCCCATGTAATCTTCGCATTGTTCATTACACATTCGATCAATACATCATTCTTGTAGACTACTTCCATGACGATCGGTCGATCGTATGAACTCATCTGTGTCGGATAGACCACCTCCAACTTCTCCTTGAGCATGATGGCATCTTCCCGGTCACCAGGCTCAACCACCTTAAACAATGAGATTTATCAAAGATCAAAGATCAATGAGTGCACAGAGCGGGACTCTCTCTCTCTCTCTCTCTCTCTCTCTCTCCATTCATTGGTCTTTTTTAGTCTCTAACAGATCAATTTCAGTGATGAGACAATAAATCAAATAATCACAATTGCTCTATTTGTTCACATCTTAATCTTATGGTCAAGATAGATCTCGTTAGGAAGTCCCCACTAGACAGTAACTAGAACAAAATCAGTAATTTTTTGACTAAAATCAAGTACGACCTTACTCTTAAGTTCACACTAAATCTAACCTACCTTAAGTCTGACAGCTGAGATTGCGCGACGTTGTATCTTAATGTAATCATTCCTGACGAGACAATAGTACGTTCCACTGTCGTCCTTCGTTGTCATCGCGATCTGCATTCCAGTCGAGGAAGAGATGTAGCGAGAATTTTGGACTGCAAAATAACATTAAATATTTATTTAAACAATTTATGTATTTAATTATCAAATCGCTGGAAAGACACACAGTATTATGAGTGTGTAAAGTGCACCAAAAGCATCTCAATGAAGTTTTCAAAAAGGGGAGGCGAAAAAAATAAGGGAAAAAAATCAGGAATTGATATGTTAGAAGTATTGCGATGATGAAAATACAACCTTTCTCAACATAATATTAGTACTGAAAAAATTGTAGAAAAAAAACTAACGTCCAACAGACTCATTGGTGCCTTCTCGTTCAAAGAAGATCTCAGGAGGACCGGGAATGACATCGGGCATTCCTGGACACGGAAGACGAGCCACGGAGCCAGTGCGAACAATCACACTCTGATAGTTATTCATATATTTTACTAAAATACTTTTGTGTTCGATTTATAAACTTGCAGTCATCCAGTTTTGATGCAGCACAGGATTCAAATTTTGAGTGTTCAACAGCAAAATGAAATGGTCATGAAGATATGACACACCCTTCTCGATCACTTCTCTGGTCCAGAATCCCTTTCACTCCCTTTTGTGTTCGTCTCATCTAGTCTACCCCCACCTGCTCCCATCCACTACTGCGCACTGTCACACCGTATCAACGTCATCTGTCGTAATTACAGTCCTCTTTTTCGTGTCTTTGTCTGTCCATTTCCTTCTTCAATCGTGGATATCCATCAATCAATTGCCTTCCTTGCACTGAACACGAACACTCGATCCACCAATCAAATCCAACCAAATCCAACTTCCTTTCCACAAAAAAGTATATGGCCTCAGGCAGTCTACGCGGGGTTCATATTTCCTATCGCTAAAAAAACCAACTCATTGTTTTTCACGGATTGTAATACAATCCGAGAAATATGCGAACGCATCCATATATACATCCGACTACTCCGGCCTCTAGTATAATATGTTCATTCATTACAATTGAAGCCGAGATCGAAACGAGATAAAGGGCGAGATGCCTAAGGTCTCTTCTTATTCTTCTTCGTCAAGAGAAATAGAGACGAGAGAGAGAGAAGGTCAAAGCGGCATTAGAAGGAGGAGGGGGGGGCTTAATTGACTCGATAGTGTTCAATTTCACAGTGAGTCATGCCGGCTTAATCCCTCTATCCTCTATAAAGTATATGTGTGTGGAGTCCATTTAAAGTGGATCATCTTGACCTCTTCCATTCATCTTCATCCTTATATATACTCCCGCGGAGTGAATTGAGCCCACTTCAGACAATGATTTGATCGTGCAAGCGATATATCGGCTAATTTAAGGAAAATATAGCGATGTTACATGAATTTCAGGAACTTTATTGGTTTTAGGGCGCATAAAACAATAAATTAAACTTACAACATCAGGGACTTTCTCAAATCTCGTGATGCGTGCACGTCGTAGTTTAATTGGAGATGAGATGAGAGTAGCATTGACTTTCTGTAATGATGAAGCATGGTTACACATGAACATTGAAGAGAAAGGCCAAGTATTGTCACGGTCTGAGAATGACTAAGAAAATAATACTAATATTGTTTTATATCATAAAGAAATAATTAGTTGGATTACCATGTAATTGGCGAGATTGACTTCCTCGAGAATTCCTTGACACTGATATTCACCCTCCGACGCTGGTTTCTGTCCCGTGATATTCAGCCTGAATAAATCGTATGAACGTTTCTTTCAAGATATAAAAAACACATGCATAACTTATTTAATATGTATAACAAAAATAATATTTGTATTTATTCACTGTACATCCATGTAAAGTGGAATTTGTATGATTCTTGTGCATGATCACCAAATGCCTTCTAAGCCACAAAATGGCTAGTAAGGTCATATTATTTAAGTGAGCGATGGAGAGTGGTAGAGAGAGAGGGGGAGGACAGAGAGGAGAGAGAGAGAGGAGAGGGAGGAGAGAAAACAGTTTGTTCTTATGCAATTCCATGGTCATATGGTGACCGATGGTGGTCAAACGGAAGAAGAGAAGGACAGATGAAGAGAAAGACAAAAGGCCCGCCAATTGAGTCACTCAAATGAAGGACGATCCACGTTTGGTTAAATATAGGATGATTCAAAAAACTTCTCAACTGATATGTTCTTAAGGAGAAACTCTTGAATAACAATAGATATATTTTAGGCTACAAACATCTTGCGAATCGGCATAGCGTGTTATTAATTTGAAATGTGCATAAATATCGTATTGTCTGATCCCGCGCAGTTGATATGTGCAATAAGGTAAGCGGATTTATTTTCTACTGTCACACCTTCGATAGTACAAAAATAAACCAGGCCAGAAGAAGAATTACACATGACATTTGATACCAGAGATATCGTAATGCTTACGTGTTCTTTTCTCCGATCACAAACTCAGAATCGTCATTGATAACGATCAGCAATCCGTCGAGAAGCCATTGAACCTGGAAAGTTCAAAGATCAAAGATCAAAGATAAAAAATCAAGGATCAAAAACATAAAGGTAAGAAAAATAGAACGTCGATTATTTAGGTTCTGCACAAATTGAAAAAAATAGCGTAGAACAGTTTATGTTTTGTAGACATGTACTAACTAGTTCGCATAATTTGAATCATAGCAAACTCATTGGAAAAAAACGCACTCCGGTTAGCCTTTTATATCTGGATCCGCCACCGACTTTACAGGAGAGAACGACGGTCTGTCCGCGCACGAGATAGTCTTGATTAGCATCCACATTAAGCGATGGTAAGAAATAGGACTCTGCAAAATTCAATCATTTTTGTTACGCCCTAGTCCACTAAGTTCCAAGTTAAGTAATGACTTTGATGACTTACGTGCCATCCTTTGTCCTACAGCCACAGTGAACAGCGACGAGGCCGCGACAATCAGCCAACGAAGAACCATATTGAGCTAGATTGGGGCTAGTACATTCCAGATTGATCAATCCCTGGAAATACAATTAATAAGCCAGGCAGATCAATAACTCTAAACACGAGCAGAAACGGTAGAATAATAAGATACAGTATGCAGAGAGCAGAAACAGCTTAGGAGACGAATATAATATATCCTTCATTCGACGCTATAGTAATAGTGAGATAGTTATGAGTCTCTCTCTCACTCACTAACAAACAACAGAAAATGGTATCTGGTAGTAGAGAGAGGTAGAAGAGAGACAGAGAATGGGAGGAGGAAGGTCGCATTGAATTTCCTCCCTCCGGTGGAAAGTAGGAAAATGGGGAGAGAGGAGAGAGGGAGGAGGAGGGGAGACTGGCAGAAGTGCCGACAAAAAGTCATCGCTACGAAAAGAAAGGGGAATTAAACAAACACATACATACACAGAAGGAGAGTGGGGATTAATTCGATGAAGAGACGTAGAAGTTAATTCGACTTTATGGACTATTTTTTTGCGTTTTAAGGGCCATTTTCAGACAGAATCGACTACATTTCGGTAGAATCATACAAAAACGATGCAATCATGAGATTGGAAGTAGGGAATGGATGGAATGGACGCGTAATAGGATTGGTGAGAGAAAAGTGATGGAGAAGACAAAGAATGAAAGTTCATTGAAAACGGAGAAGATCCAGAGAATGCAAGTTATGATTCATTAGTGATGATGACGGTAATGATGATGGAGGAGGGGAATGAACTGGTGGGGAGAATAATGGAGAGAGGGAGAGGGAGAGGGAGACATAATGTAAGAGGGTAGAAGAATGATAAGAGAGCATTAGTTATTGGCACTATAACCTGAATCGAACATAAATGTACAACAACTAAAACCCAATTTACAATCACTAGTAGCCATTATCAATGCAGCAACTTAAGATTTAGTAAAGGTCACTATTTTTTAGCATAATACGTTGTTGTTGTGCATCTCAGAAAACATAAAGTCGAAAGGTCAAGAAAAGCTCACCGATTCCTTCATGAACATTCCAAGTTTGGGATGAGATGAAGAAGGAATAAACTGACAATGAGGATCGGTCTCTTCTCTCTCTCTCTCTCGACAATTGTGACAGACAAGAAGATGTATGGTCCTCCTTCCGATGGAGTCCTGTCTCTCCTCCCTCCCCGCTCCTTCTCTCTCTAACTCTATCCCCCTCTCCCCTTCTCTCTCTATCGCTCTTTCTCCTCCCCTCTCTCTCAATCCAGCATGAATTTCTAATCGTTCTCATTAATCTCGCAGACGCCGATAGTGCTGTGCCAAAGGCTTATTCTTCTCTGCTTATTCTACGGAAAACATGATAGAGACCAATGGAGCTCATCCATTATAATTAATAATAATTACATTAAAAACACTCCTATATGAACAACCCGAACTGTAATTAACATCAAAATTGATTGCTATGCACGATCTAATCATATGATCACTTGCACAAATCATAGATGACCAATCTATCCGTATACATAAAAAACAATTCAAATAGTTAAATGATATTTTAGAAGTTAGTGCTTCAGCAATATTGTGAACATGGCAAAAAATGAAGCACAGAGCTGATAATTAGCGATTAAAGACTAAAGAAGAAGAAGAAGAAAGTGATTAAAGAGTCGATCGAGAGTGAAATTTGTGATAGGTAGGGTCAAGAAACGAGATGGTGAAAGTGAGGAGAGGAGGAAATAAAGAGAAACGGTTAGAGGAATGGAGTGGAGAGAGGAAAAGGGAAATAAATTTTTTGCGCCAATAAGGACATGACCAATGTACAATGTTCCAAAATTAATCCAAACAATGAGGATAGAATTGAGGGGAAGAGTTAGAGGAAGCGGACGGTGGAATGAAGATTGAGGGAGGGGTTAGAGGGAGTCAAGGTAAGGGCAGAAGTAGAGAGATCGAGGGGAAGAGAGAGGAAGAACAGTAGAACGGTAGAAGGTTTACCCGCAAGATACGGCAAAGTCTCTTACTCATACAAATAGTGGGGGTTGACCTGTGAGGCACGATTGAGAGACATTAGGCGCGCGTACAAGGGACTGGAGGAAACTTGCGTACAGTAGATGGAGAGGAGAGGGGAGAACCAGAACGCAAAGACACCATAACGAGTAGTGGTTGAATAGAATATAATTAATGGTTACTTATGCGAAAATTAGTAATGCAAACAGATTTCAAATTAGTTGTAAATTGCTAATGAGGAGTGATATAGTAGTGATGATACCAAACTCCAAAAAAGTATGTAGTGTCCCTCACTCAGTTGGCCATCTCTCACTCTTTCTCTAGTCAAAATAAACGATCCTCTCCAGCAAATTGGGAGATGAGCTGTGCTGAAGAACTAGTGGAAAAAGTGGACAGAGATAGGGGATAGAAGATGGTGAGGAGAGGGACAAGGGGAAAAGGAGAGGGAGAGGGAGAGAGGGGAGACGAGAAAGGAAGATGGAGAGGGAGGACCCTCAGAATACGACAGACACACGGGAGGACCAGTAATTTTGTTGCGCAATTTCGTGCGCTTGAGCTCCTCGAGAGGAAAGAGAGAAGGAGAAGAAGGAGATAGAATTTGTATCATGGAAGAAAAAAATAAGATGAGATACCAACCACAAATGTGAAATACTCAATCATAGCGCACATTTCCTGATCTTTAATCTTTGATCTCTGAGAAAACACATTGCTTCATACAGTAAATCAGAAGAACCAGACACTAGAATTGCAAGAGGGGGAAATGGCATTGAAAGTTGGCTCCTGACGTTGACTGAAAGATGAAACCGAGCACACACACAACGTGAAGAGACAACCTTTGGGTGAACTACAGGGCACCTCTGAGAGTACTGTAGCAGAGATGAGAGACCACTGTTGATACCATGCTAAGACAATAGATAGGTTGCAAGAATTTGATCCTCTCCTCTACCTCCCCCCTTTCTCTCCTTCTCTCCTTATACCACTCTCATTCTCCTCGTCTATCCTACCTTCTGTATGCTATGCACTAATGGAGAGAATTTCGTGTGATGGACTATGAGAAAGAGAGAGAATAGAAAAGTATAAGAGACTTAGACTAGGAGATCAATGGCTCTCTCTCCCTCTCTCTCCTCTCCCTCTACCTCTGTCTCCTCCTCCCTCCAATGTTTGTACCTCTAATGAATGTACAGCGAGCCAGTGGTCACTTTTCTGAATCCATCAAGGTCCTGAGGGGGAGGTTTCATGCATCTCTCATTTCATTAGTACAATTCGAGGGTTATACCTGGGGAGATACGTGATCTTGTACTTATCCAGCCTCAGAGGGCTACTAGATGATGCAGACATGGAAGGGGAGAGACATAGAGAGAGTGAGAGAGAGAGGGTGAGGGGGAGAGAGAGAGAGGGAGAGGAAGGAAGGTGAATGAGACAGGCTGGCGCTAAAGATGCACATGCATTACCCTTGTCATGTTCACGCCAAATTGCACCAATCATTTTCTTTACACTCCTCATCTTTAGCCATCCAAAGACGTTCCGACTGAACGCTCGGTCCTTGACCACATATAGGAAGCGACAAAAGAGGAAGTAGGAGGAGGGAAGAGGAGTAACCCCAATCATAACCCACTCAGGAAATGATAGAAGAGGACCCAAAAGATGACCACATGCCCAATTAATTGAGCGCTGTTCCGAAAAGGTAGAAGGAAAATATAAAGAGGCGATAAAGTTACGATAGAGGCCCACTCTAGATCTAGAATATAGCTAGAATAGCCTACAGATTAACAGCATACGTAGGCGCATTGTGAGAGTTCTTAAAAGTCATCCATTCCCGTCTATGGAAAGACAAATAACAGTGAAGATGAGGAAAACACTGACGCTATCGGGAGAATAAGAGGGCGAAAGGAATGACTAAAAGTGGACCTGAAAAAATATGAACAAAATTCAGGTGGTGATTAATTTTGCTGTTCAGTGATACATGATATAGAATATATATGTAGAAGACGTGACCAGAAACGCATTCATTCATTATCTGCAGGATCTCCATTGCACTACTACTAATATTTACTAATATTAATAATAATGGTGATAATGAATTTGTGCGTTGCGAGTGTCCACTGAAGTGTCTTTGCCAACTATCAGCAATTTCCATCAAATATCACTGAATGAAACATTTTAGCAGTAAAAGGTCAGATACCAATCTGAGTCCTATTGTGACCATTTCTATGGAGAGAGATTGGGATAGGTCGATAGTGTGACTAATCATGAAATGTCACTAATCGATCTTTTTTTGTTGTAAAGAATGGTCCCTGACTGAGTCAGAGACCACATTTATTATTGTAGAGGTGATTGTGATAGAAAAGGTTGAGAAGGAGAAGCAGTGTAGGAGTATTGTACAATTCTTCACTCTATCCTCCTACTCCGCCCCTTCCAAAGTTTGATCGTTAAAAAGATTGGATAATCCAAGTTTCATGTTTCATTAGCGATTGATACTTGGACCTCCAAACCAAATTTCAGTTCGTCCCCCTATCCTCTACTATTCCATGTCGTACTTCTCTATGCCAGGTACCGGTAAATTTCAAATTGCAGCGAAAACATAGATAAGAACAGACTATACTACAGTATTCGAACGGTACTCTTTCGCCGATTTGAAGCAGAACAAAAGAATTCCCACGCAGTTGAATGAAACTGGGATCGAATGACAGGGATGCGAAACATTAGAAAAGAAATACGTAAGACATAAATAGTATATATGAGAGGAATCGCCAGAGGTTCGACCACCCCCCGGACATAGAAAATTCGACCCCCTGAAAAATTCAGATTAAGTACTTTGAACGATGCTCTATCGAACTGCGCTTTCCGAATTTGCATATCTGCTCTCATTTTCGAATAGCCGTAGGTCAAAGTTGGCAGGTACGGTTTTTTTGGCTCGAGTGTGCGTCAGAAAAATGATCATAACTCCGTTCAAAATAATGATAGACACTTTTTCAAAAAAAGAATCGAAAGAGGAGATCTTGCGCAACATTTTCCATTTGATGACGTCATTTTTCGACCATGCGCCGGTGCTGGGCGGTCGGTTTTATGAAAAAGTGACGTAACTTTCCTAATCGGAAAAAGTGCACTTTTCTTCTATGCGCGTTTTGTTGCACCCATATGTGTCTAAAAATGACCCAAGTTTCAGAGGATTTCCGAATTGGAAAAAAAAAAGCGTTGATTTTAGTGACGCGACCTCGGCTTATTCCTTTATTTAGTGACGCGACCTCGGCTTATTCCATTATCAAGAAACAGCAAAGGAGCTAAAATGACTCAAAAACATCCGAAAAAACATTACGAGCTCAAAATACCCATATATGACAGTTATTTGAAACACAAAATCACCAAGTTCCGAAAAATTTGAAAAAAACCGTATTTTGCTTTTCCCCGTGGAAAAAACGTTTCAGTAATGTTAATTAATCTTTGTAATATTTCTTATAATGTTTTTGAACATTTATGTTTTTGGAAGTGAAGGCCTACCTGCTCTTAGAGCCGAGATATCCGCCATCGAAATTACACGCGCGCGCCCCAACTCCGCGCGACCGCTCATCATCTGCTCTCTCACTCCCACACGCTCTTTCGTGAACAGACAGGGAGAGAAAAAAAGAGTTTCGTAAATTCGGTCAACTTGAACAGCAAATCTTCACTGGGAAACACGAATATCAGCCCGAAAGGTTGACCATTCACGACTATGTAACTGCGCAAGCATCTCGTTCTGTCGGAATCAACATGTGGACAGCTTCTCTTGACAGTGCTGTCGCTAGTTCGATACATGATGGACCTTCTGACCTCGACCCGGGATGGGCACTCCGTGAAACGAAGAAGAGAAATACGCACGACAAGCATGCACGCGAATTAATTCGCCAGTTCTTCAAAGAGAAACGAGAGAAGGGAGAGAAGGCAAATCCGCACGAAGCGGAAAAATTCATGAAGAATGCAAAAAGAGCAGATGGATCAATGAAGATATCTCCGAGGAATAGATTGTCCATCACTCAGATCAAATCCCTTATCAATGGTTTACTGAAGAAAGAAAATGAGAAGAAGAAGCCCGCACACATTCCTCGCCATGATTCGACGGATGAAGAAAGTGAGGATGATGCTGAGGAGTCTGACGATGAAGATGCATTGCAACATCTCATTCTGAGACACAAGAACGAGATATTCTGTGATGATGAGAGTGAAGAGAGCGACACCGAACAGGAAGAGCCGAACAAAAAACGTGGACGTCGTAACTAGCACTATCCATTTGATTGTCATCCGTTGTTCGCCAATTTGTCGTCCATTTCTCTTTGTAATATGTTATTTCAATGTAAATTGTTTTCAATTATGACTGATTTCTCTAATAAATGTATCTTATCTAACATTAGTTTTGACATTTTACTTCATCATTCCTTGAAGAGAGAGAGAGAGAGAGAGAGAGAGAGAGAGAGAGAGATAGAGAGAGAGAGAGAGAGAGAGCGCGAGGAAGGTTTGGGGGGGGGGGGGGCTCACTCGTTCTTTGTTGTTCAAATGCAACTCTGTTCGCTCAGAGTTTTCTAACATCTCCATTTCGTGTAGTTGTCAGATGTTAGTCTCCCTTCTCCTTTTTTTCTCTCCCTGTCTGTTCACGAAAGAGCGTGTGGGAGTGAGAGAGCAGATGATGAGCGGTCGCGCGGAGTTGGGGCGCGCGCGTGTAATTTCGATGGCGGATATCTCGGCTCTAAGAGCAGGTAGGCCTTCACTTCCAAAAACATAAATGTTCAAAAACATTATAAGAAATATTACAAAGATTAATTAACATTACTGAAACGTTTTTTCCACGGGGAAAAGCAAAATACGGTTTTTTTCAAATTTTTCGGAACTTGGTGATTTTGTGTTTCAAATAACTGTCATATATGGGTATTTTGAGCTCGTAATGTTTTTTCGGATGTTTTTGAGTCATTTTAGCTCCTTTGCTGTTTCTTGATAATGGAATAAGCCGAGGTCGCGTCACTAAATAAAGGAATAAGCCGAGGTCGCGTCACTAAAATCAACGCTTTTTTTTTTTCCAATTCGGAAATCCTCTGAAACTTGGGTCATTTTTAGACATATATGGGTGCAACAAAACGCGCATAGAAGAAAAGTGCACTTTTTCCGATTAGGAAAGTTACGTCGCTTTTTCATAAAACCGACCGCCCAGCACCGGCGCATGGTCGAAAAATGACGTCATCAAATGGAAAATGTTGCGCAAGATCTCCTCTTTCGATTCTTTTTTTGAAAAAGTGTCTATCATTATTTTGAACGGAGTTATGATCATTTTTCTGACGCACACTCGAGCCAAAAAAACCGTACCTGCCAACTTTGACCTACGGCTATTCGAAAATGAGAGTAGATATGCAAATTCGGAAAGCGCAGTTCGATAGAGCATCGTTCAAAGTACTTAATCTGAATTTTTCAGGGGGTCGAATTTTCTATGTCCGCGGACCCTCCGAAACGGTCGATTTTCTCGCGATTCGTCTCATATTATGAAATATAAAAACAGATATCCAAAATAAATCGGTGTTGCTATCATATTGTCATATCTTGGAAATGTTTGTGATTAATGTAAAATGCAATACTTAAACGTGAGATATTGACAAGAGACTACAATATGGAGTGAGATAATGAGGTTTAGTGTATGCACAGAACATCAAGGGAGAAAATAAAGGGTTGGAGAGAAGAGAGTGGGGTAGTGAGAGGGAGAAGGAGAGGGAGGGAGGGGGAGAGAGGAAAGGAAGAGAGAGACTGGTATTAGAAATGATATGGTTCCAATATAGTCCATACACAGTGATTAGCATAGTCTCTGCCGTCTGTTCTTAAGTAGATGGATGGCTTAAGGGCAAAACAATGGGATCTCTTACACACTCGCTCGGACCCCTCCTCTCTCCCCCTCATCCCTCTCCATGACCCAAACACGACAGACTCAAGAGTCAGAGACTCGAGATGGAACACAAACATATACAAGACAAGGAGGGTGGTAGGAACATCAAGGACATGGGATGAAAAAGAGATTAGAAGAAGAAATGAGTATGGGCCATTGATCAATGAATGAATTACACTAAAGTTATAGGAACATCACCATTTTCAAATTATTCTCATATATGTCCTATTGTTCTATTATTTGAGTCGAACGAAGAACGAATAAAATATGTCATCGAATTGTATGAGAGTCTATCAACACTAAATTAAATTGGAGTAACTTGTGAAGGAACATTGAAAAGATTCATGAAGCAATTTAGATGCGAAATCTGAACGAAAGAATATGGCGTGAAACATACATGCAAAAACAGGGGAAAGGCGAATTAGACAATATGGTTGGCGTAGTGGACGAATAATGAAGATGGACAGGATAGGATTGAGTCTCTTTTCTTCTTTCTTAGAGAGAGAGAGGCATATGGTAATTAAGATCAGGAGCTAGTATAGGCAGAGAAAATTATCTGACCCATTACGGGTGTTCGAGCCTCTCTCCCTCTCCCTCTCCCTCTCTACCTCTGATCCTCTACCTCTCTCCCCTCTTTCTCTCTTCACAGTCTGAGCCTATTGTACCCATATGATTAGACTCATCTCGTTAATTGAATAATACAGGCACGTTGAGGGGACGACCTAACCCCAATATGTGTTATTTTGTGGGCAACCAAGTCACACAATCAATACATCTTCTAAGCACCATTCATATCACAGAATAAAGATGACCATGGTGACCGTTAAAAAATAAAAGGATAATTATTGCAACCAACCCCGAAACGAGCAGAGCACAAAAATGAGATACATATGAACTGGCGAAAAGTAGTTGAAGGACATGGACATGGGCATAAAATATATATATATAGTGAGACATGAAGCCTAGTAGTAATAATTGCATCACGGAAGAGGAGGACATGGAAAATATGGAGAAAAGGTCTCCAGGGAAAGAGGACAAAGTAGGAGTAGAGTAGTAAAGGAGAGGAGAGGATTCATCTGATTACTCGAGGGACGCCTATTCTGCATACTGATCTATCGCCCTCACTGTGAGATTTGTATCTGTTGCCTCGTCAGAGATTTACTGCCCTTAGTCCACTCTATTATATAAGAAGTAAGAGAATAGTCACCAGAACGAACGATGGCGAAACCTCTATCTGTCTTTCTATCTACCCATCTTTCTTCCCCTCCCTCCCTTTCCAATCCCTCTCTCCTCCCTATTCCCCTCTCCCTGTCCGTTTTGTTCCTCTACACTTCCTCAACTATCCCATTTCACTGGGGAAACTCAAGACGGACAAAAAAGTTAATGAAGTCAAAACCCGAAACATACTACGAAACAAGAAGAAGAAGAAGCGAGAATATAAAAGAGTTGATGATGATGACGGAATGTTGCAGGGGCATGTTGGTCTCTATCTCTCCCTCTACCTCTACCCCCTCTCCCTCTCTCACCTATTCTCCGAAGATTGTTGGTATCCTCGACGCCGACAAATCCCCCATAGAGATTCGGAGTCAGGTGAGGTGAAGAAAGGGTATAGAGAAGAGAGAGCCAAAGTAGAGAAACTCGCAGTTATTCTATTACATGTTGCAACATCGACCAACAATTTCAAGAAGTGCCAAAAACTATATTAATAGAAGAGAAAGAATAATAGTTTCTGACCTCTACTGAGAAAAGAATAGGTACAGTGATTGGAAAGGAGAGAGAAGAGGGATACGAAGAGAAAGAGAGACGAAGGTAGAGGAGAAGGGTAAGGGGAGGCATAACAGGGGGATGGGCCGACGATGGTCTGTACCCAAACACAAGCTGAGTCAATCCCTTCTCCTTCTTCTCCTAATAAACATCGGTGATATGGGAAAGTTTAATTAGACGAGAGAAGAGAGAGATCAACCGACACAGAAATAGTCATGGATGGAGAGATAACCATGGGTGAACTATGCGAGAGATGAACTTGATTGAAACAAAATATAACCATATAGGGAAGCTATAAGTGTAATCAAAATAGATTGAAACTAGTATTGATCATGTTCTGTGATTGGTCAATGCTATGCTCAATCAATATATTTGACTCAATAGACGTTTTGCATGAGTATAGACATGAGATATAAGGATAGATCAATATGATCAAAGTAGCTAAAGATATGTTCGAACTGATGGGAACAATATCGAAAAGGCTATTCAAGAGAACGAATAAAAGCAAAGGAAAGAGATTGGAGAGAGAGAAAGGTAGGTGGAGAGAGGACAGAGAGAGATAAAGAGGAATGGGGAGGGGAGAGAGGGTCTATGATATAAAATAGAACATAATGGATGAATGTGAGAGATATAGAGACACGAAGGGAAGTGAGAGAGAGAGAGATATGTACGATTGGAAGAGGAACAAGGTGGAGATGGAGAGGAATAGAGAGAGGGGAAAAGACATTACATGAAGAATGTGATCGGCTGTAGAGGCTATTCACTCATTTTCACTGTCTCTGTCTCTCACTACTTCTCTTCTCTCTTACTCTACAGGCATTCTCCTTGCAATCACTCATCTGCACGGCTCGCTTCGACCTCGTGTGGTCGAATTTTCATCATCTCTCTATCTCTGTCTTCCCTCTCTCTCTCTCCTCTCCCCCGCTCTCTTTTCTCTCTCCTCTCTCTCTCCTCAACCCCTCCCTCTCCTGTCGCCTCTTATTCTTATCTTATCCCTATAAATCAAGATCGCTAACTGATCAGTGAGATATGGAGAGATGGATAACCTACAGGGAAGAAGCCTTTGACAATACAAACAAGGTTAAGAAAGTAATAAATTTAAGAAGAGAAAAATGGAACGACTGGGAAATAAAGTTTTTCATTAATTTGTATTGTTTTCAGTTAGGTCCACGATTTCATGAAAGAATTCGTTCACGGATAACCGTAATGGGGAGATATTAAGGAAATGTTGAACTACAATAAAATAGAATGATGGTGATTGGTCTTTGATCTTTGATCTTTAAGAAGAAAAATGTGTACGAATGGGATTAGTGTCAACATGAGTAGTGACAAAAGACAAGAAAAGGACCAAGAATTCTTTGTTAATTTAACCTTACCTCGTTGTGGTATAGTATTTTACGTGTCCCTAATAATAAAGTAGGCATTCGGTGTTTCAGAAAACAGACAAGGTTAATATTATTAAAGGGGTTACACTAAAATGAATGACTCATACATGGATTCTATAGACTCTCATCCCTCTCTCTCCTCTCATCTCTCCCCTCTTCTTCATCTTCATTGCTCTCTACTTTGCACAGAGAGTAATGTTTTTCGTCGACCCACAAACAAAACAAATCGGCAGCAGGACGAGGGGTGTTGGTCTCAGAAAATAATAGCATTAGAGTAGACTCAACAGTCAACAATGACTATATTCTCGTATTTTTAACCCTTACTGAGTCCCAAAAGGGTTACATGACCAGTAGCCATCATATAATAATAATAATAATAAGGTGATTTTTAAAAATTAAAATAAATTGTTCAAATATGTAGTATGTAAAAAAGTGGAAAGCTTTATTTTGCTTCATTTTCTTTTCGCAACTTTGAAAAGCAGATCGTGTTGTTTACTTTTTCTTACGGGTACCACGCACTAGCGTTGTAAATACTGATAGATACTGAATGTTTTGATTGATATTTTTTTTCATTTTGAGGAATATAATATGAGAATGTAGTGTCCAAATATGTTCAAATTGTCTATAAGCTAATAGCAATTTGATGAGTACGGGAGCCGGTATTCCCAAAAGGGTACGAAGAGATGGGGTGGGGGATATAAAGTGGCTTGAGGCGACAAGAAGAGAAGAATAAGATACGGATCATTTCACAAAGTTTACTATTAGAAATACAAATAATGGAATCCTTATGAGAAGCTGGAGAGTAAGGAGATATGTGATGAGGGAGAGAGATATTAAGAGAATCAGAGAAATAAAGAGAAACAAAGAGGCAGAAATGTCCCTAATTCGAAAGAAACGACAGTTGTAGCGATCACAAACTCTTTTTCTTCTTTTGCTCATTTGCATAAGCTGGATTTCCTTTCGAGCCTTGAAAAAAGTTATGATATTGAACAGATGATATGTTGCTGATAGCATCCGCTAGAAAGGAATGCCATTTCTGTCAGCTGATTACAGTGAGCGAGCAAATATGAAATAATCAAAGAAGATTACTGTTTTGTCTCATCTCTACAACGTATCCTCAATGTACCATCTGTATGCTATATTATCTCTCCACTCGTGTATCAATCTGTCAATATGGATACACTGTCTCAGCATGGACCTGTCGATCAATGGGAGGAGGGGGGGAGGAAGGAGAAGGATGGGAGGAGAGAGGTGGAAGGGGGAGACAGTGATCTGTCTTAGCTCTATCTAGTCAATCCGTGCTTGATGGGACCAGATGCATCAAGACAGTAGTCTATGGATAAGGAACCATAAGGGGACCTTTCATGAAGAGAGAGAGTGCTCCTATAACTGAAGATTCGACAGATAATGCATATTTTAGGTATCTCTGATGAGTGACAGATAGGCTGCATAAGGAATCATTGAGGGAGATACGAGATCATCAATTTATGCATAGCAGCTATCACCAGGACAGTGACGGAATTGCCGCAATTTGTGAGGGTTATGGAGCTACAAACAACCATGATATACCTCTATAGCCGCGTGGGGTGTGAAACAGCAAAGCAGAGGAGAGTGGTCCCTGAAATCATAGAAATTCCTAAATATGTATTTCGTTCACTTAAATATCACAAAACCGAGAAGGAAACACATAAGAATGGTAGTCATTCTCAGATTGAATAAGAAAGAAGTACAATAAATAAGCAGAGAACAGAACAGCAACCGTGAATGGCACTAGAATGAACGTTTCGAATGGGTTATGCGAAAAGTGATGAATGAGAAAGAGAAGAAGATGATGAGTGGAGGAAGGACATGTCAGAAAATGTCAATGTGACCGTTGTCTACGGTAGACAGGTGAGAAGGGACACAGGAGGAGGAGGAGAGTCATTGTTTAGATTAAAGAAATATACTGAAAGAAATCTGATCTATGTCAATCATATCCTAGAATGGTCAGATTTATCATAAAAGGCAACTAGATATGAATGGATGTGTTCCTTTTCATAGAGAAAGATGATTATCGCATAACATGGCCTTAAAGCCAAGAGATTACACGAGGAACTGGTACGCAAAGTTGATTGACATCACAATCCACTTAATCGAAAAACAAACTCATAGAAATTGGGAAAAACTCAAAATGTTTGCTAGGACATGGAAGGATTTTGAACTAATAGTAAAGAGCGAAACAGAAGCCTGGAGGATAGAAGTTATCCATTGTAATTGGGGCGTAATCACCATGTAATCAATCTGCAATCAATCACAAAGTGAATGACCATCGATGACTCCTTTCGCACCTTCGGACACATGTTCTAATCTCAATGCAACTGACTCAAATCTCTCTCTCCCTATCTATCCTTTTCTCTTTCTCTCTTTCTCTCTCTTCCCATACCTTTTATCCTCTACTCTCACATAATTAGATGTTTCCTCTATCGTCCTCATCCCACTTACTCATCTGTTTCATTCTCATTCACCGTCCAACTCTATCTGCACACCTGTCCTAGAGTTTAGAAGTCTGAGAAGCCCATCTCTCTATCTCGTAGTCTCTCTATTTATGTTTATTTATATGTCAAGACTTTATTTGCAGAGGTATGTCTTGGCATATGATAGCTAAAAAAATCTTCACAATCTCTTTATCTTTCTTTATCTCTCCCAGTGTCTGCGTATCTCTATATACCACATAACCATTGCAATGAATGATTCACCGGACTCCATCTTGTATGGGCAAAACTGTATCGTTGTTTATATTATGAAGCCGCAGACGGAAAAGCCACTCAAACGTTACATTGATTGTCATCATAAATTGGTCGATCATTCGGAACTCAACAAAGGAGATATTATAATAGGAAGAGGAAGAAGATGATGGACATTTTTATTGTGATTCATTGCCTATCCATCTATTGGCTGAATATTTGAATGACACAAGTGGTTATAGTACATTTTGCTATGAAATATAAAAAAATGAATATAATAAAGTTGAGAAAAAAAGAAAGAATCAAAGACATATTATCACGATACGAGCTTGGCGGAAGAAGACGATCAACAGTATTATTTACGCGGTAAAGGCAAAAGTTAAAGGTAAATTCCGTTATTCAAGGCACACGAAACCCTGGCGAAGTATTGCTAGGTCAGTGATAAATATTATTATTTACATGACATACAGTAAACTAATAAACGAAGATAAGTAATAGATGAATAATATGCAAGGTACAAATGTAGCATGCATATAAATAAAACTATATAACATTAGAATACGGTAAATGTGCCCTATGGTGATTCAGACGCTACGTCTAAAAAGCAAGAATATATTCCACCTCCCTACCTATCTCCTATATCCTTCTCTCGTCCTCCTCCATCTCCATCTCTCTGTTCATCTCAATGTATGTCCACACACATCTTCGAAATGGAACAGGGGGATAAGAGAGAGAGCTAATTTACACTGATGACCCTTGAGGGTAGAGTCGACTATACTACTACATGTGATGGGACAAGTCCAATAAGATCTAATTAGTATTAATGTAGGATATTTTCAGTTATGGGCTCATCGAAGATCCGTGTTTTTTCAATGGGAACTAATAATAAAACGAATACAATATCCGTTTATGATATTATGATCGCTTGACATAAAAGGCTTATTTTCATATGTCGAACACTGACGACTGAGAAGAATTCCCCGTATAATATAATATATTGAAGAAGAACAAAAGTGCCAGTAAACACAAAAACATTTTGTAAAGGAAACTTGGACTACAATCGTAATCGTACATTTTGTGGATGTGAAAATCTCTCATCGCCGCATCTCTCCATCATTGGTCTCATTACAGCCCGGAAGAGGATTCATAGCCGATAAGGAGGGAGGAGGAGGAGAGAGAGTGAGGGGAGGGAAGAGGGAGAGGAGAGGGAGGGGTGAAAAATAGGAAGAGAAGAGACAATGGGGTACAAGGGTGGGATAAATCATGGATGCGCATTGGGGACGATGAGGCTACTACTAAGCGAAGCTTCTTTTATCTTTCATTGATAGATAACGAAAAGGATAAAAGAGACTGATATACCTTTCACTTTTAACATAATCAAAATTTTGGGCGGTATTCACGATGAAGACAGTTATGGTATAATCTGATGGATGAGTTGTTCGGGTGTGCATTGTTCTCAATTTTCTAATTCTCAAATAAAATGCAACGAAGTCATATTACCATGCCATAGTACAAAAATTATCCGGTTTTTTGATAGATTCAAGAATTCGCTCCTCTATTTGAAATTCTGTAAAGATGCAAAAGCGAGGATGTATAGACATATTATGGGTGGTATGAATATGATGAATGACGACTACAGCAATATTTCATTCTGCAATCGTTTGCATGACAGCTCCATCTGAAGGATACCTTAGCACATTTGTAAATATGAAAAAGATAGACGAATGAAGAGCAACGTGTTCTACTATAATACAAAAGTATGAAGAAAGTTATCTCAGCGAGAGGAAGGAATTCTTATTTCATGAATGATGCGAGTAGATGAGATTAACTCGGAGCCACCATGGACAATGAGACGAATTTCGATGGCGAAAGAGAGGGAGAGGGAGGGTGAATAGAAGTCAAGTACGAACATGAACTGCACAATAATGAGCCCTCTCGCATTCTGACTGAATATAATACACTGATCAAAGAAGAGGGAATCTTGTATAAACTTTCACAAAAATTCGTACTTTTCTTTATCAGAAAAGGAACATAAATTTCTAGTGTAATAATTAATATAAATAGTGTTTACCTTTCAAGATGTAAAACCTAGGACGGCTAACATAGTTGATGTTAAATTGTTATCAGAGTATGCTTTGATGTTCTCATTCCCATACTCAATCCCGCGTACTGTTTTCAATAGTAACGAAAAACTGGTGTGGGAATTCCTGGTACTAATAGGCCTAAACACAAATCCAATTCAACAAGACCTCCTAACGATTGTGTGAGGTGATTCTCAGTTTATGTGGGAGACCGTATGGTAAATATTATTACGCGTAGGATTATGTGAGTAATAAAGGAGAGGATCTGACAAACTTCCGGTCCATTCAACGAAATATCGAGACTAGAGGGAGATGGGGATAGGGAGAGGAAGAATGAGAGAGGAAGGGAAAAGGAGAGAAGAGAGAGAGAAAGAGATGGAATGAGAGAGAGAGAGAGAAACCGTGAATGACTAGTAATAGACATTGTACTTGGCCGACCATGTGCAAATATCCGATGGTTGATGGTTTCGAGATTGTGAACGAGTTTTAATGTGAGAATGAGTTATGATGAAATGAAATTTATTGATCATGGTATATTTGTAATTAGAGAATAATAGATGTTTAAATATATGTGAAAAAAGTATGGTACATTTATTTATTAGGGTGTGCCAAAAGTCTTTGCACTTTTTTCTTACGTCATATTTTTTCGAATACCAAACGAAGCAACTACATTCAAATGGTGACATACTGTCCACGTTTATGAACAACTGTCCTCCATCTCGTATGCAACTGCATGACACCGTTCTGACAGAACTCATTAGGGAGCGAGGCAATCCAAAGGTCGATCTACCGTTTCTCATCGGTCATACAACGGAAGATTTTCCCTTTACAGCAGTGCACGAGAGATCGGAAAGCGTGGCAGTCACAATGGTATATGTCGGGGGAATACGGCGGATGGGGAAGCCAACCAATATCTAATTTCTTCTGTTTGATCTGCGTCTTGTTAGAATTATGTGTCCTCGAGCTGTTCATTAAAAGCAATGTTTTCCCTCACACAGAGCGGCTGAGAAGGAGTCGACTCTCCATCTCCTGTAGTTGTTCGCAGAAGGCATTGATGTTAACAGTCTGCCCCTCAGGTAGCAGTTTGTAATAAATCACACCAAGAGAACAGAGGCAGAATGAGTGCGGCTCTTTCTTTCCATTCGGATTGGTTTTAGGGAGGGTTTTAGCACCCTTCCAGGCGGGCAGCCATTCCATCATTATATCAGGGTTGTCGTGCGAGACCCACTTATCAACTTGGTAGACAATATACATCACCCAATCAGTGGATCGAGAACGGCCGAGATTTGAAGTGGAGATGTCGACTCGGTTATTGAGCTGTTTGGAGAATAGGACCGAGAGCACATGGGGAATCAATTAAGATGCCCTTGGACGAAGGGAAAACCGAATGAGGATGCGATGGATAGTGGATCCTGGAGTACCATTTGTCTGCTCCAGGTATCACAAACTCTGCTTCGGCCAACTTCTGTCAGTTCGAAGAACCAGGCCTTCATTTTAGCTGGTAGGACGTCATGACCTTGGGTTTCAACCAAAGAAAAATGGTTGTTCTTGAAATGAAGATACCAGGAGAAGACTGTTATACGACATGGCGCCCTTGACTTCATTGACTGGGGTAGTTGGTGATACGTTTCTGTTGCAGTCCACTCCGTACGGTGCAAGTCAAGAAGGACATGCCGAACTTTGAATAATGGTGTCATAAATAAAAAATTGTATCTAGTCGAGGAAAGAGAGTTGGCAAAGGAGACTTATCACATTTGCTGATCAATAGGCCTCCTATATAGGAAAAATGCCACAAGGCGTAGTAATTGCTCTCGACCGAGAAAGAGGGGTCGAAAGTAGGTGCAGAAAAAAGTGCAAAGACTTTTGGCACACCCTAATAATAACAATATACGTGTGCTTGACTTAACTGATAATGATATAATTTTATTTAAATAAAATGAAATGCGTGTGCAAGCAAGATGTCAGGTACTATAAAAGAATATAAATCGCTACTAATTCGAAAAGATTTGTTTTCGCTACAGTCTCCTTTACGCAACATAGAGTCCTAGAATGTAAGGCAACGAGAATCATCCTAATCAGTATAGCGATCTTCGGTCATCAAAATATTATAGTACACAGACAACTGTTCATGATGGATGGCAGACTGCGCAATATGGTCACTGTACCTCTCTCTCCTCCCTCTACCTCTATTCTTCACCAATAGTGACAAGGACAATGAGATGTGTCCATCGTAGCTGTATGCCAACTGTCGTGGCTATCATCTTACCGTTACTCTTCTACTCGGTTTATCTCCCCCTTCTCTCTTCTTTCTCTCTCCCCACTCCCCCGATCCCTCACTCTTCATATTTCTTCCTCTCTTCACTCTCTCTCTCTTCTTCTCCCCCTCCCTCTTCTCCCTCTCCACAGATATCATCATCCATCCATCGTGTTCATCCTCCTCATCTTTCTTCCTATCAAATGACCCTCCCCACCCATAAACAACCATGTAAACAAGGCTGGCTATGCTAAACGAGAGGTGAAATTGGATATGCAGAGGGGCGAGAGGGGAGAGATGCAAGAGGGGGGGGGGGGGGAGAAGAAAGAGAGGGAGTGAGGGTAAAGATCAAAGACCACCTAGAAAGAAGAGATAATAGTGATTGATCACTAATGGAACAATAAGATGGTATCTCATGAATGACAATACAATGACATATGAGAATGTTTCAAAGCTACCGCAATTTCTAATATAAAGTATGATCATGGGTCGTCAACAATCCCTATCTCTATCTATATCTCAATAGGGATTCATCGATCAAGATAGCTTTGGAGAGAAGTATCTGAATGGTCAGGATGAAGATCATGATGAAAAGTTCAATATTCCATCTGCTCTCTTTTCCTGATATATTGGCGACTTTTAGTCACGATTTTTAGACAATAATATTAACCATTAGCATGAAAACAGGGAAAAGAAAGGAATGAGAGTCATTATCCAATTCAAATGATGGAATAGCACAATGATGTGTAAGTATGGAAAAATGATATGGTCTCAAAAGCGTCCTTGGGGAAAGCGATCATGGACATTGGAGACTGTTGCAATATATATGCTGATGAGTAAGTAGGAGATAATGAGTGAGAGATGTAGAGGGAGAGAGTAGATAGAGGGAGAGGGAGGAGGGTTGATGCCAGCTGGTTGGGTGGTAAGATGAACCGAAATCGTCTCAAGGGTACACAAAGTAGATGGACTATGATCATAAAGGGTCTCTTATAGTTAGTGTATTAGTCCATGTCAATAATATACCGTCTTTATTGAATCGAATCTATAGCACATGGGATAATGAATCTGCCCAAATCCCATTATTCTTCAATGCATATTAGGCTATATGATTAATTTAACTGATGAATGAGAATTTGTTTGGAATATCTCTACTCGATAAAAAAAGACAAATGACTGGGTTAACGGACTTCGCCCATTGCAGCAAATAGGCGATTGCGGGGTTGCTCGCATATTTTTGCTTGATTCTGACAGACGATTGAAAACAGTGGTACTCACAAGGAAGAAAACAATCAAGAGGAAGGAATTGCCGAATTGAGATGAAGAATGAATTTGGGAAGTGCAAAATGTGAAAATGAATGAGTATGTTGTAAATGAATAAATGGAGCTAAGATGCTGTTGCCCTAGAGGATGAGTGAAAGGTGTCTCCAATTACGGTCCGTGACAAAGAGAACAAGGAGATTAGGAGGGATTAGGAGGCATATGGGGACAGATGAAAGCGAATAAGAGATATGGTGGGATTAGGAAAGTGAAGTCTGCCCTTTCTATATATGATAAAGTCCCTTTGATCAGCGAATTATCTTAGTGGATGAGATGCCGTCACTCTCTCTCAATAGACCTATGCTGTATTAATAACACGCAAATATTGTGTCTTAAGAACATACCAGGTCAGGTCGTATTAGGATTGATGCGAAAATTGCAAAATATGATGTGCCAGCATTCCCGGACTTGTTGTGAAGGTTAAAGTAAACTTGCTCATAGAGAAAAGCAGCGAAGGGAATATCAAAAATGTCTAGAAAAGTAGAATTCCTTCAACTTCCTCTGTTCCTTCGTGCCGTATGTCTCTATGTGAAAGTAGAGAGACCCCGTCCTATTGTCCATTCGTCTGCCCACAGCTAATCATAGACCGGACGGCGTAACTTAGTTAGACCTCAAGAAGGCTGAGATGGAGAATGATGATAGAGAGAGTGAGAGGGAGAGGGAGAGTAAGAGAGACGGAGAGTGGAAGAGGGAGGAAAACGCTCATTTCGGAGATAATAGGAATGTACCTTCAGTGGTGGGCCTGAATTAGAGGGAGCTCTTGAGTCAAGTTATGGCATCCGAGAGGGACCCCAATCAGTGGAATTTAAAGAAGATGATTGAACTAAGTAATTTCTCTCCCCCCTCTCCATCTTCTCCTCCCCACCCCCCCCCCATCCGCTCAATCCCTCAAAACACTTGACCATCATTATGTTCGCACAAATTGAGGTAGAAATTGAGCCTCGGAAGAGGAGAAGAAGAGGGAGATTTCACTACTACTTTCATACACAAAATTTGCGAGAGGAAAACAAGAAGCGGCTTACTCTATATCTGTACGAGTAAGAATCTTCTAAACGTAGTACTGTAATACAAATATGAAAAAATAAACGGATGCGACAAAGACTTTGATGGGAACATCGCAGATATGCTAATCTACAAGACGAGCGTTCTAGTCAGCGCTTTCTTCTTATTTACATCATTCATTGATGATGATGGACAATAATGGTATGATGAAAAGGGAAATAGTATAGAACATCAGAGACGATCATTACAGAAGAAAGAGAAAAGGTATATAACATTTCTGGGTCTGGTAGGGTAGGACAATGATTACTTAGGCTAATGCAATAATTCTGTTCCACCGATGGATCCACTCATCATTCTCCATCTCCTTCTCTCTCTCTCCCTCTCTCTCCCTCTCTCTCCTCCTCTCTACCTCTACCTTTCATATCCATTCTCTTCTCATTACCCGTTAGGCATCTATAGATAGCAAGTCGGGCGTACCTTTTCGCGCAGACGATCAAAAGACTCAAATGGGCAGTCTCATCAAACCTATATCGATTGCATTCTAGATTTTATCCCTGTCCCTCTCCCACTCCTTCTGCTTCTCTCTCTCCCTCCCTCTCCCTCTCCCTCTACCTTTCCCTCTCCCTCTCCCTCTCCCTCTCCCTCTCCCTCTCCCTCTCCCTCTCCCTCTCCCTCTCCCTCTCCCTCTCCCTCTCCCTCTCCCTCTCCCTCTCCCTCTCCCTCTCCCTCTCCCTCTCCCTCTCCCTCTCCCTCTCCCTCTCCCTCTTACGTTAATATATTAACTGTTTTGAGGTTGATAAATTAGCACTTTTGATGTCTAATAAATTAGCAGTCTACGCAGTTGGTGAATTAACCGTTTCAAGGTTAATGAATTAGCCGTTCTAACTATAAGAGCGAATAAAATAGCATTCCAATCACTCTATTTGCTTATTTCACTTACGTTTATACCACGTTTCTATCAAAGCAAATAGTTTTATCAGTAGAAAAGCTACAAAAGCAATTAAAATTAATGGCAAGAGTCTTGTTGTCTTCTTTGTAATCGTCTTCTTCTCAAATATTTCCTTCCCTCCACTTCAGAATGATCCAGAAAATTTTTGAAGGCAGAACGGACTCTCATTTTTGGTGTTAGTGGTAACTAATAGACCAAGGGGACCAGTTCTTCGAGATTAATGTATGAACTCTTTGAGAAGAATTACAGTGCAGTAATAAAAAATGAAATGAATAATGCATCCAAATGCCCACACGACCGCACAGCACGTGTTAACTACTCGAGAGCTGTAATGTATGCATGCACTGAACTAGTAACAAATACAGAGGGACACAACGCAACTGTATCGTTCCGTGTATGCTCTGCTCTGTATGACGATCGTCGGTTTTTTTAATTGCACAAAGATTAAGAGAGAGAGAGTAGGCGCAACAATTTCTATTGTATACAAGAAATGTATGTATTATAGACCATATAACGCAATCGAAACCTTTTCGGTCTTACGGCAGAACGTTTGAGGATCCCGATCTCTCCAACTACCTCTCGTTTCTCTCTCAGTCTCTGTGTCTCTCTCTCCCATCTCCTCATTCATAAAGTGAGATCCATCGTGTTCTCTACAATAGACCACACCAATAAATCCCATCTCTCTTGATCGTTTCCTCTGTTCTTTCTTGCATAACGACGATAGGCCTTTTGTGTGTATGTCTATGTAATCCATATCGAGCATCAATGGAATATGCGTAATATTACATAGGAATAAGAAGAATGTTCAGTGAAAGGGATACTGGATTTGACCCCTCACTCTCTGACCGAAACAGGTCATGGAACTCGATCACACCTTCTTGATCTTTCCCTTCAACAGTGACTTTTTCGAGAATAATTTATACACGCCAAAAATTTCTTTTTGAAATGGTAATTGACCAGGCATTTACACCTAAAAATTTAATTACGATAAAATTGTGATGGATGGTTAAGAATGATCGGACAATATTCGAGGAGGTCATTTCAAGTCTTTTCATCCGTGTAAGCAAAAGAATGGAATATTATGAGCCGTATGATCTCTCGTGATCAAAATTAATATTCTATATACAATAGTTTGAACGAGTATCATTTCATAAGGGTACGAATAAAATATCAATGAACGTGAAAGAATGATTGAGAATAGATCATGGGCATTACGTGTGTTTAATGCATTGACATCATTGGTATAAATGTGATCGGCCCATCTGCAATTACAAGAATAAATATATTTTATAAAAATCACAAAGCGTAGAGTAAGAGAAAATTCGTCAGTGATAAAAGAACTTTGATTGTTTAATAATGCGACTTAATGATGACATAAAGAAACTGTTACAAAGTTTTCACTTACGAAAATGAGAAGATGAGCGTACTTTTTCTTGATAAATTCTAATTGTTGTTTGAGTTCCTCGCCTTCCTGAATGGTTTTTTTTCGTGGAAAGTTAATTTATGAAAAAAATACATATCAATTGTATATCTAAAAGAACTAAAATAATCTTACCGTTGCTTCAGACGGATCGGTTGTCTCTACAAACCCCCGCAGCCACGCAATCTCATTCATAATGCGATTATCAATTATACTTCTTCCATCCTTCTTGATATGCCCTTTTGCTTGATCCGTGGAATCCTTCTACAAATAAGAGTAAGTTTAGAAAGTTATACTACATTGTCATACATATATGTTGTGGTATTTTGTAATAATCTCAAAATTCAGATCAACTAATTTTGCAGTTTTTTTTAAAAATTAGTTATCAAATAATGTCTTTTACTCGATATTTAGGAATATAAATATATCTAATGTTTGCAGAATCTATGATTTACCGCCTCTACATGCTTTACTTACTGGATTAGTAGGATCACTCGATTCCTCCGATGGTCGACTATCGTGAATAGATCGAGTCTCTTTGTCTTTACCACCTCTTCCAACGATTTCACTCATCTAAACATGCACGATATATAAAAAAAGGTTTGATTTTTTTTAAATCACCACGCAAAACGCACTCCAAAATTTTCGCAAAATTTTCGGGAGGTTTTCCGAACGTTGTTTAAATGCATATAATTTTAGTTTTGCTGAACGCCCAATGAAATGACGAGAACACAGCCATAGCCTATGAGTGAGTTATCTTTCACATTCGACATAACAGAGAAACGTAACTTAACAGAAACAATCGGTTCATGATTATGCGTAGATAGGCTATTAACAATAAAAGGGCTGAAAAGTATCCCCTACCTCTCCGTTTATGCCGCTGATTGGATACCAGAATGAATTCCCCTCATTATCTTTATATTGACATAACACTCATGACCCTTCCTATCACCTATGATGTTATGAAAAAGATTGTTTCGTGTAAGTTCTATCTAGTCTACTCAAAAAGACGTACTATCAGCGGCCGAAAAGGGGAGGGAGTGAGTTCTTTTTAGCCATAGCCTATGAGTAAGTTATGTTTCACATTCGACATAACAGAGAAACGTAACTTAACAGAAACAATCGGTTCATGATTTAAGATAGGCTATTAACAATAAAAGGGCTGAAAAGTATCCCCTACCAAACAGCGGAATTTGTTTTGTTCGGACAGTTTTAGTTCTGTAATAATATTATCGCTTTCGGGATTTAAGGTTGTGAGGTTTACCCGAACGCAACGTTCTCCTTCTTTAACTTGACGGATGCTCACGAAATTTACGAAATTGATTCATGAAAAAATTAATCTCAGCTTTTTTTAGTATGTTGATCGAATTTGCTTTCCTCGATACATTGTATGTTTTCCTAACTTGAATGTACGCGTAAACAATTTAAAAGGCACAAATCAGTCAGATCTGTGGTATTAGGTATACAAGGTTTTTTTTTGGATGCTGAGTCTTATTGTCGCCCAAGTACAAAGATACAAACCGCGATAAGTGAATGTAGCCCATCGGTGCCCAATTCATCCGATCTCTGCTCATCTCGATTCTGTAATTATAATCTAATTGTTATAATCAAATTGCAATATATTTGAGAGAAAAAATGCTTCATAGCTGTCATTATTGATTATTATATAGTTATAATACATATACGAAACTAACTCTGAACTCTCCAACAATAAGGTCTCCATTCCTCATTTCCAACTGGTTCGGTGTACGAAATCCAGCGACATCTTCATCTTTGTATTTCAAGAATAGTCGACAGTTCGAGGGAACTTCAATCTCTGGTGATCTGAACGAATATTATCATATCAAGATGATCATGTACTTTTTTAGTGAAAATGATCTGTCACTGTGTAAGGTAAAAAGATTGATATCTCGTTTTTTTCTCTCTAGAAATAGGTCAAGCAGAAATTAGCTTAGGCACACTGACTAGAATAGAACGTTGTAATTTTGTTTTGCGTCTTCAGACGGCGATTGCCTCACTTCACAACGTTTAGTCGCAATACCCAAATTTCTTTCATTCTCAAATAACTACGTAGTACTACAAAATGCGCCTAACATTACATGATTTTTCGGTTTTTTTGAAATCTAACAAACCTCAATACAACGTCGCAGAGTCGAGCAGTTTTAAGCAGGGAAAGTCTTCCATTGAACAATATCTTGCCCTGGAAAAATTTCACTCAATCCCGATTTTCTATTACTAACTTACATCATGTTGAATTTTGAAGCGCAATTTCATCCGGTTAGATTGACTTGGCTTGTTAGGTTTAGTAGTGAGGTTTGGTACTGAACGAGGCTCAAACTGAAATGAGGAAGTTCTATAGGTTGAACAAACAACGATGGTCATGTATGTAAGGAAATTCAGAATTTACTTATCTTACCAATGCCAATATAATAAATAATTCAGATCATTGTCAGTTCAAAACAAGGGTCTATATTATGATGCAAGGTCGTACCTCAATGAACGTGTCTGCCGTGTTAACTGAAGGAGGTAGATTCAGATGTAACATTACTATGAATGTCTTGGTATCGGATATCTCGGTAAGGAGTACTTCTCCCTTTGATGTCACTCCAAAGACTTTGTGTTGAAGATTTGGGGGAAGTCTGAATATACTAAATGTCACTAATATAAAAAGAAATTTAGTTTTGATATTCGTAGTTTTTTATTTAATGATTTGGATTATATGCATTATATAATAATATATTACATTTTCTGTAAATGAATACGCGTCCAACTACACAAGAAAAATGAATCATAATGACTTCACTGTTTAGAAAAAAATGAGTTTAACAAATATTATAAGTTAACTAGAATTCGAACCTCGCATTGAACTGAGTGAATTTTAATGTATTCGTGTTGATCATAATTAATTCACCCATAATCACCACCCATAGATATCCGAGGTCGCAATGATATCGGAGATTGGTCTGATCTTCCTGAAACATAGGAAATATTTCGATTTGTGGATTCAGGACTGGATATATTACGGCGACATGAAAGTAGCGCATGTCTTTTCACTATTCTGTAGACGTACCAATGCATCTGGAAGGGGTTTGGATGCCGACTTCACTTCAGATGTCCGAGCATCCACTGAAGTCACTTTCAGTTCCCCTCCTCGAATCTCCATATAAAAGATCTTGGATCTCAAAATTGTTAAATTACCCTAGCATATTTTTTAAATCACACAGGTCATTGTATTTCACTGTATTCTCACCGATATCCTGTCTTGGTTGCCTTTATTAGATGATTACGGACAACGACTTGCTTAATGAATGTTGCTTCAAGTCCTTGTCCTTCTTCTGCCTTGTAAATTTGGATGACATTGGTGCCATGTTGGCACATGAAGTACTCTCCATCGACGAATCGAGTACAAAAAGACTGAGGAAGCTGAAATAAAGATATTCTTTATGTGATTTTGCAATTGTTTATTCTCTTTCAATGTAACAATTTAATCAATAAATAAAAATTCATCTAAAAATTGTAAGATCTGCATTTAGAGTATAATAAAATGAAGTTGTCAATATAATAAGAGAAGAATCATTTCAAGACTGAGATGAGTACATTGATTAGTTGGTATGAGATCACCGAAGGCTCACCGAAGGCAGAGATACTGTGGAGATACTCAGATTCTTAATTTCGCCATCTACAACATCATAGTCTACTGTACTCTTCATAACATTAATACGAGGCTGCTTAGCTGACGTAGCATCTTGATTCATATAGTAGAAGGAGGAATTTGTATAGTAGGTATTCATGCAACATGTTGCACGGCCGAGAAGAGACTTTCTCCTAAAACGTTATATATATATTCTATTATTTATGCATAAGCATATTTCAGCAAGTAAAAACAATTAAAATTAAAAATATATCACTTGTTTATCAATACGATGTATGACATAGAGCATGCTGGACTACGTATTATTGAATATTAATGCACAATATTATTAATATTAAGGTAGGGTAAAAGATAAATCCAGTTATTTACGGCATACGAAGTCCCTAGACGCATGAAACATAACGTAAAAAATTGGAGAAGGTCTAAATCAAAAAAAGACTTTGCGTTTCCTCACTTGATGTACTGGCCTAGAGTATGAGGAAGACTGAACTTTAAACTGGAGAGATCCGACGACAAATAACACATGACATCTGAATAATTTGAGTTATGGCAACTAAACAAGTTTTGGAGTTATCATATAAATGCCATGCTTATTTTAGAACAAAATTCTCACTTAACCGTATAGGACGGACAAACCAAACGACTGCGGTCATTTGGTTTATCCGTCCTATACGGATCACACTCATTTTATAATCACAAACGTTCCACACATTCAATAAGCACTTATCACACTTGTAATGATCCAAAATATGAATGAAAGGAATAAGAATAAATTTACCATCTCTAAGCAGAAAGTGAGGCCTCGCAATGGATGTCCCGATTCGTTGAAACCACGGCACTCTTCTGCCTAACTCACGAATTTCCTCCACACTGATTCCAACGTACATGCCAATTCAACACTGAAAGTAATTGAATACTTATGAATCGACATGATTAAAGGAAAAAGACGCTCATATGGCAGTAACGCGTGCGAATGGATAGAGAGCTAGAGCCATAGGGTAAGAGGAGAGAGTGCAGAGAAAGAGAGTGAGACACCAAAAGGAGAGAGGAGACTCGAGTCGATTGATTGATAGTAGACAGGCAAATTAGATGTTAGGGTTAGAGAGAAAGCGGGAGATGATATCAATCTAAGATTAAATTTTGTATCAAGAAGAATTGTCTCTGTCCTTTGAAAAATCTGTAAAAAAATTTTTAAGCTGTTGAAACAACGCATTTTTAAATGTTTCTTCAGATTTTTAAAAATTATTTTTCATTTTTTTAAACTGCATGCTAAAGATTTCTGGAAGTTACTTGAATGACTATAATAACTACTAATAATGCCTTAACATATAGAGAGGAGTAAAGGAAGAGCATTGCATAAGCTCAATGAATATTTCCCAAAAATCACGTTCGATGAACTGTACTTAAAAAGGAATACTCAATAAATGTTTCGTACCCAATATCACGATAATCAAAAAAATTCTATCAGCTAGTGTGGGCGCATACTGTGCTACTGAGGTAGATAGCATGAAAGACGATGTTCTTTTCCTTCTGCTTGCCGCGGTAATGTGATATTATCCGTAGACTGGCATCTGATGTTCCTCTGAATGTTGAAAAGGCATTAGAGGCTGAAAAAAAGAGGTCGAGGTAGGTGGTTGTTGAGTGTCTCGCTGACTCGAGCCAGGTCCTTGTTAGTAATAGTTCCAATTTTTACGATAAGTCAATGATCACGAGGATGCTTGATCTGGCTGATGTCGTTATACCGACGATCTCGGTATACCACATGTGAAGGATGAGGGGGCGAAGATCACATAAGCCTCGTCCCATCAAAGCGGTATTTCCCTGTTCCTCAGCTCAGAAGATGTTCATTCGTCCGTCTCGTTCAATACGAAATGAGAATGAGTTCAATGACGTCTAAATAAGACTAAGTCAATCGGGTAGGGAAGACATGAAGATTACCAACTGAGAGAAGAAAGAAAAAGAAAGGAGAACAAAAACAATGCGTGATCTATCATGGAAATATTATCGAAAAGGCCCGGATTGATTCAATCAAGGGTCGTAAGAAGGGCAACAATCAAATCCCCTCCAATAATAGCTCAAGCCAGTGAACACCGTAGGTCCCCAATCTACCCTGCCATGTAGATACTGTAATATTCGATCTATGGTAAACAAACTGCATACCTTTAGGTCTCTGTTCTCTTCTAGCCAGTCTGACATTGTTATCTTATCAGAGACATGGCTTATTGATACGATACCTTCCCCTCTTGTCAGCATCCCTTCCCTACAATGTTATCAGAAAATTCCGTAGGAATGGTAAAGGTTTTTGCAGCGCCATAATTCTGAAGGACAATATATCTTACACCACAGTGCATATATCCCAGATTTTGAAACTCTATCTGTTAATTTATTCCTCCCCTCGTGTTTTCTCAGTGCTTGTCGTGTTAATCGTCCAAAAATTATACTTCAGCTAACAGGACTAAGACTGTAAGACTGAAACATTGCTCTCTCTCCTTTCATACATAATTAGTACGTCGCGTTATCTGCTACCTCCTCCCCATCTTCCCCGTCTCACTGCCTACATATTCTACTCGTCAATACTTTCTCGATCTACTCTCTCTTTCAGATATAAGAACCATCTCATATCTCTGTCTAGCTCGACTGATAATGAACAAGACCACTATAATTAATCTTTCGAATTTCTTTAATTATAGACACACAGATTTTGGCATGTTTCATGAATTCAGTAGACACACATCCAGATATAATAGCGTTTCCCTCAGAGTTCCGTCTACACTGACTTAAGCGGCCCTCTTCCCGCTAGGGGATCATACACCCCAAATCATTGATCCCACTCTGATCTTTGATCTTGGCACTTGAGAAAGCGTTATTGAGACATACTTGACCATCTTCACCTTCCCCCATTTCCCTTTGTCAATTCCCTCTTTTTAATTTCCCCGTGTGCAGATTTTCTAATTTTAATTCGTTCATTTTACGTGTTGAAACATCTTTATGATATATGATAAATAAATAAAAATAAGTATCTCACTGGTTTGGCAAGTTATCTCTTGACATGGTTCAATCTTTGGCCATGACCATGACCCCCCCCCCAATCTATGACCTCTTACAAGAGACGACTCATTCTGTTCTTCTTGCTATAGAGGGACCACTCAGAACCGACATATTTTTGAAATCGTCTTCTCTCATCACCTTTATTTGTCTCGTTTCGTGCATAAGTAGGTTGATAAAATGTATATATATATATATATATATATATATATATATATATATATATATATATATATATATATATATATATATATATATATATATATACCACTCGTCTCCTCACTTCCCCGTGTCATTACTCGTTCCTTACTCCCTTTATTACTCACACCCCCCTATCAATGTCAAACTAGGTGTTCTACTTGTAAACAATCGACACATAACACTTTTCTTTTCTTGTCATGTCAATAAATCGATTACTTTCGTATTGCTATAAATTTTATAATTTTTAATTAAAACATATATCCTTATTTTCTTTTTTTTCATTTCTTATTTTTTTCACTGCAGTGTAACCATGACGTCCAAACGAGGGGCTGGTACCATTGCCGCTGTAGCAGTGAAGTCATTCATTGAAATGCCGACTCCGCCCACAATTCCATTCCTTGGATCGCTATCTACGTGGAAATTCAGTACGTTTAGCGCTTCTTTGTTGCACCAGGCAAACCTCAGTGAACAGTATATGCTCATGGAATTAACTAAACATAATAATATGATAAATGCATATTTGTTCGGCTATCCCTGTGAGCGGCCTCGTTAGAGGCAACTTATTCGCAGTTTTAATGTTGTATTTAAAATATTGATCCTTGATTAATGGCTCGTATTGTATGCAAATAGTGATGTGATCTGCATATTTTGAATAAGTGATAGTATAATACTTGTCAGGAACTAATCCACTATAATTGTACTGATCTACACTTCATTCAGCATCTGCACTGCTGTTTTAGGATACCACTGATAATTTTTCTCCCCTTTTTGTAAATCCTCGTCCGACCATTATTCGCAAATTCAATAATTTCACAAATCACAATATTCATCATACAAAAATAATAAGGTCAATAAAAGAGATATGTCCCAAGGGAAAGTGATTATGAGAGGAATAATAAATATGGAAAAGTTACTTTTAGGCGTCAAAGCGATCGAAGACTACCACAATGAGTTGAGAAGGCTTTACAACAAGCTTGGGCCTATATTCAGGGAAAAGCTACCATTCGGATTTGGATCGGTAGTACACGTTTTTGAACCAGGTACTTACAAATCTATGCATTTGTTGGCCATATTGTACGCTTAGTAATAGCACGTACTACTTTTCAATCTGTAATATATCATAATATAAAGATAATGGTAGCTCAACAGTGATTGTAAAGGTTTTCCCGTTATAAATGGCACACGAAGTCTTGAGAGAGATTGATTCCAACCAAAGTGAATATTATTCCATGCTACGATCTAATGATTTGCAATTTTGTTAATTAGTTGTTACTATAAGATGTAGTTTGCATGCAACCTTTCCATTACAGAAGATGCTCGACAGATATTCCTATCCGATGGGAAGAAACCGTATATTGTCCCTTTGCAGTCAACGACGCAGAAATATCGTGAAATAAGGGGGATGAACCCTGGTTTGGGCAATCTGTGAGAATTTCTTAAACATTTTTATCATATTTACAATCAATGTGCGAAATAACAGCAGTTGATTTTGCACAAAAAATATTATAAAAATATTGTAATAGAGTAGTCAATATCAATGATGTACACTACTCACGATAATCATCTCCGTTTATTTCCTTCTATCTTATCTTTCATTCTTAAAGAAGGATACCTTTGAGTTGTCATGACTGACTCCCGCCACGATAAGCATGTTGGCTATTGTTTATATTATATGGTAATTGGCGTAAGGGATAATGAGAAAATGAGAGAGCAAGTATGCAAATAGGATGGGCACTCTCTACATGCCTTGAAAGTTGTACTTTCAATAGTGAGCTTTAAACATATCGGGAATCAATATCAGATATGTCTTTCGATTCGTGTGATGAATCTCTATCATGCTATCCGAACAGTCGTATTACGAAAAAACACGAGGGTCTCCATCTTTAAAGAAACGGCGAGGAGTGGTATCGTCTTCGTTCCGAGGTTTCTCAGGCTATGATGAAGCCGCAGGCTGTGTACGAGTACCTTCCTCATGTTAATGAAGTTAGTTACAAAAATCAAACGTTCTCTAGATATAAAGAGTAGAATCATGTGTCTTATCAAGGATATGGATGACAACTGTCTTTAATCAGTTTAATACTAGGTGGCCGATCGACTTGTTTCTCATATCGCAGAGTCCAAAGATCTCAATCAAGAAGTAGATATGCGTGTCATTGCTGGAAGGTTGGTATTCATTTGAAAATAGATTTAGCATAATTTTGAAATCAATATTGCCAGTTTTAAATTTTCGAGAACTCACATACCAATTTCATCAGTTGTTTGACTTTGCAAAATATTTTGTGAATGGCCAATTGAACAATCATTGCGATTTTTTCACCCACAGATGGTCACTCGAGTCTGCAGGTCTTATAGTCTTCGAGAAGAGACTTGGTGCTATCTCGAACAATATGGTTTGGGCCGATCGAATGATTGAACTGAACAGACAGGTATGTGAATCACTTACCATTTTAGAATAATATAACAGCTATATTATTTTTATTTTAAAACTACAGTACAAAACAATATACAAAAAAAGAATAATAATAGTTTGAGAAGCGAGTGCATCTACAAGGGTGCTTACGAAGAATGTAATTGTGTTAAAGACTTTGTGAAATAATCTTGAAATGTAGGTCTTTCAACTTTCGGCCAAGATGCGCTTCGGCCCTCCATTTTACAAATACATCACAACGCCGAATTGGCGAAAGATGGTCAATATCGAAGATAAATTCTATTGGGAAGTCGATAAGCTCTCCACAGAAGCAATTGAGAAGTTGAGCAGGGAGAAAAGTGGAAGTGAAAAGACAAAGTATGGTTTATTAGTTATTTATAATTACATTGTTCAATATGCAGATGTATATTTTACTTACACTTTTGCCTTTACAATTTTTTATTTAGTATCCGTCTGAAATGTTGTTTAAGACAATATCAAGATACACATAAATGTGCAATAATTGATCTGTTGAAATTGTTCGAAATACGTGAATTGTGACATTTTTCACATCAGATTTGCCAGCAAGTTGATCAACAAACCGAATCTCTCGGATAATGATATAAAAACCATTCTACTATCTCTTTTCACTGATGGATTGAGTACAGTAAGTCTTATTCTCTCGGTAATCTACGATCAATAACGCTTTATTATAACATCTAAATATTCCTAAATGGCCGTGATGCGATTAAAAGATAACTTAAATGTGTTACAAATAATTAAATTAAAATATTATTATGATGTAAAATTGGGCAGTGCAATGACAATGCACTAGGGAGGAATTATAATATGTTAGTGAACTGTGGAAGTCTAATTTGTTTCGTATCATTTTGTCATTCCAGACTGCACCATCTCTCATCTATAATCTCTTCGTGCTTGCTAAAAATCCAGAGAAGCAGGCAATTCTACGTCGGGAGATCAATCAAGTGAATCCTGATAAGAAAGGTTTATACATTTAAACACTTCATCGAGATCAACTAAGCGGTAGATCACCGGATTTGAAGTAATATGTGATGTATTAAAATTTCTAAAATAATATTTCAGCTTGGACGCCCGAACTCATAAATCGCATGTCATATCTCCGTGCATGCATCAAAGAAGCATTTAGGTATGTTCTCTTCTTTACACGGCTATTAAATTTGGTTCCATTTAATAGGTAAGCAAGAAAATTCTGTCATGAATTTTCCACGATAACGAATAAACAATTGCAACTAGTTATGACCAAGCTTATCATCGGTACACACTTGTCCGAAACTCTCAGGCAGCTAATGGTCTCTCTTCTGATAGAAGCATTGGAGGCGTGAGGGAAAATATATGTTGAGAATGTATTTCATCAGTGTCTTTGATGTGCTCCAATGTAAAGGCTAAGATTAATTGTCGCACAAGAATCTCTATTCTTGTGGAGGCGTATTGCGTGTTGATTTCATTTGCTACATTATTTGCGGTATTCCAGAAAAAACAATGAATGGTCTATCTATATCACCATTGCTCGTCTAGATACAGTCCAGCCTAACAGTTTGTTACAACTTCCGTGGCACTTAATTTTGGCATTGTAAAATGTTCCTTTTCGAATTGATTGTTGTTTTAACATACGAGGGAGAGAGTGTGCCAGTGCAAATATGGAGAGGCATAGACGGCCATTTCAGAATGTACACCATCACGACGGAAATTTCTCGTGTACCACAGAAGGACATCATACTAGGCGGATACTTTATTCCAGCCAAGACACCGATCGATATTCACACTAGTTTGATGCTCAGGTTAGTGTATTCTTGTTTGTCAGAATGATGCCAAGTTGCCTAATATTTTTGACTAATGCCGAAACATCACAATATGCAAATTCTTATCAGAATTATGACATTAAATAATTTTGTTAAAGAACTTATATATTTTATAATTGGTTGAATAATTCTTGATTTCAGTGATGCATCAAACTTCTCAGATGCGAAAGAGTTCAAGCCGGAGAGATGGCTTCGTGAGAATTCCTCGAGGGAAGATAATCGACCCTTCCTACTCATTCCATTTGGCCATGGACCGAGAATGTGTGCAGGTTAGGGTAATTAAATGATTGAGAGAATAATGATAAAATGATACTCTTATTTAAATAAAAATTACTTATATTTTTTCTTATAATCCATAGAAGTATGCAATATATCAAAGCTGAGATACTCAAATTATGAGGGAGAGAATTGACAAAGAGGTCATATCGAAAACATTTGATTCATGCTCCATTCTACGATTCTGTGTCGAGTGCACGAATATGTGTATAATTAATGCGTTGAAGTCTATTTGTGATAATTATACTTTTCTAATTCAGGTCGACGTTTCGCTGAACAAGATCTACATGTAGTCATCGCTCGACTTGTTTCGGCCTATCAGATCTCTCACAACTACTCTCCAATCAAGCAGATATACCAGACTCTTCTTATGCCCTCAGGCGATCTACGGTTCAAGTTCGAACCTGTTTAACACAATTGTAGTGTCGTTTTGATTGAAAAAATGTGTAAATAAAGTGATTGATTATTTGATGCACCCAAATTTTGAAGCAAGGATGTTGGGATGTTCAGTAGAGTGTATCTGTTGACAGGTTTTGTGGGAAAGAAAGTCGGAACAAATGTGTGGGCTCGGGCTATTTCATATAATGCACAGATTCCATAATTTTGCACTGTTTTGTTGGTGATACACTATGATTTCTTCACAATCGGGCCCTCTTCACTGACTACAAGTCTGACTGATCCTCCAATAATCCTACCCATTCTTATCACCATCACGAGGACGCTCAATCTCTGCTGCTCAAGATTCAACTCGAGAAAAAAATGAACATTTGACACATCGAGAGATTATAGTGTTGAGGTAAAGAGATGGAATTGGTGTCTGATCAAAATCAATTTCCTGTGAGACACCGTGAAGGCGACAGGGTGCGGTGGCACAGTCATATTTTTTGGTTATAAAAATTTGTTGATTCATGCATAATTTCTTTACAACTGTTAACCTTACAACCTTAACCATTTATCGAATTAACAAATAATCACTTACTACCTCATTTGTTGCCATGACCGCCGCCTTTTGCCGATTAATTTTATATCCTTTTATATATTATATCGAATTTTTGGTAACCATCTCCATCATATATGCTCCACATCGCGAATCTCGCAGAATTATTTATCATTCTTGTTTTATGCGAGAATCATCATCGAGATTTTTTATTGCATTGACAGATCCTACAATAACGTACAGCATCATCCTTTCCTGACTAATCATTGTTTTCTCCTCATATCATCTGTTTTGCGGTATCAGTCTTAAGAAAGTGTGAATAAGCTGTTGATGACAACTCTAATCCTCCACTAATCCAACGATTCAGAAACAAGAGACATTGTGTCCATGAAACCACGTGACTATTGTTTACTAGATGGGAGGTATTATTACGTAGGTCAAAGGTCGAACTCTCGCCATTTATCAGTTTCATTGCAGTATTGCCACAATTTTTCTCATTTAGATCTACATTTCGGAATAACAGCTGGAACAACTTGACGTCTGTATATTTCCTGAAAGATTTTCGATCGGCTATACTTTATATCATACAATTTCACATAGCGTCAGTCTCGCCTCATTTATAGTCTCGATCCGATATGGCGCTTTGCATCCGTCTGAGCCTCTGTGAATTTTATAAGTTCGCGTTATTTATCAGCAAATTGTGAGTGAGATGTCATGGGCGCCACTTTCTCATCACCAATAGCTTTTTTACCTACTATCTCGCTATGATCTCTTGATTAGTTAATCATTGAGTGGCAATCATTTTCAGCGTGACATAAAACAATATTTCAAATTCACACCAGCTTCATTGCAATCTTGAACTTGTTCTAGCACTACGCACAAATATTTTTTAGGATATTTGTCAAATTCGTTTCGTATCTCTATCACATTAATGTAGGCATAAGGGAGTCCGTTGTATTCACCGTAACGTTTCCTCTATTCTTACAATATATCTAAATGTCGAATGCCTTATGTACTAACCAGTCAGTACATCCACATACATCATTAGCGTTTACTTTTTGTTCCTTGTTTTTGCGCTCATACGATATTGTCTTCATTACTTGTAACCAGATCGACTCCTCACATAAACTGTCCCATCTTTTCTTTTTCCTCATTTTCCTTTGCTCTCTATTTCTCTTTTGTCACTTCCCTGAGCATTTTTTCCACAGTTCCGTCTTTCATATGTTTTTTGTGGATAGATATTCCATAGAACAGTGTTGCATATTTGAATTGAGGAGCTTTCGCTCTCGTTATCATTATCTTTTTTTTGTTTCTGTTTCCTCATAACGCCACATTCTCTTCGCACCTCGGGGCCTATTTCACTTTCTATCTGTGCTTCTCTTTGCATCCGTCGTTTACACCTCTCCATGATCATGATAAGAGATGGAAGGGCAGGTCTTCACGATCACTCAATCATTCTATTCTCTCTTTTTCCTCTCACATGCTTATCTACCCTTATGCTAATCATAGATTAATCGTTTTCGAGAGGACTTCAACCCCCCCCCCCCTTAAGACTGCAAATAAACAATTTTATCTACTTTCCGTAGACTCGTTTAGCACAATTACTGAAGAAGTTCTTTTATTTTTGATCTTTATGGATAACAAAAAATAATTCTCAAGTGTATCATCGGTTTTTAACTTACTTCCCTCACATCTGCATCACATCTCGTCTTCATACTGATTGTAATGATTATAGATGGGTTTCTTCAAGAATCGAAAAGAGTTCTTCACTCGGGATCGATGTAACAAGGCCTCAGTAATTGCTGCCGGATTCTTCATTCTCTTTATGGAGAGTGGTGTTCGACAGGTACGCATATCTAATATTCTTTCAATATTCTCTCAATAAATATCTGATCTTCATACTGTATAAACTGTCCAAAGCCACAAATATGCGATGAAAAATCATCTACGGCATTACCAACAACAATTATGTTATTTATATTGATGGTATGAATATTTATAAATAAATAAAATCCACTTTTAAATAAATTTTAATATAGCAATGCTTCGCATGGTTGAAAAAATGAACCGCTATGAAAAATTTGCAGATAAAGTACCATTGGTCTCGGTGATCTTACAAACTTTACTGTGCTTTATTGAATGAGAATACTTTATTATTTGTAGTTTAAAAGTTTGACCGAAATGGTTAAATACAAACAAAGTAAGATTTTCAGATTTTGAATGTGTTCGTGAAACCGATTGAGGATCATTTCAAATGTTCTCGATACATGGCCACTCTCTTAATCGTAGTCCTACCAAATGCATCTAGTCTAATGAGTGGTAAGTTATGAGAAGCAGTTTCTTTGTTCTCAACCAATAAGATAATATTTATAATGTGTGTTCATTGATTATTTGATGTTCTAATTTCACATAAGCTCATTTCATTTCGTTTATGTTTCCATTTCGTTTATGTTCTCATTTCTCTTTCTTTTATTCTAATGAGAAATCAAGCTAGAAATAAAGGATAGTATCTTTGACATACGGAAAGAGTCAACTTTATGCTTTTAAAAAATCCTCGAACCAATTATACTTTAAATCAATCGTGTTCAGGTCCTCTTGTGGCGATTTTCTATCAAATGTGTGGAGCTCGAATCGGTATTACGGTTGGAAGTATCGTCACTGCCATTGGTTTCATTGGTGCTGCCTTCACTCCTTCCATCTACAGAATGATTGCATATTCACTCTTCATTGGTCAGTTTCTATTATCCAATTCTTAGTAGACCGCAAATTACACTGTAGAGTTGTCTTGTGGTAGGCAGCCATGCAAACTAATCACCATGAACTCTTTGTTTCCGTAGCATTTGACCATATACTAATGTGATATCTCTGAATCGTCTAAAATACATAATGAGATACTGACGTCCAACACCTTTTCCTGCCTGCAACCTTTGTACTCATAACCCCCAGTGTCTGTGAGAGGCTGACGCCATTTTAACGATATCTTGCGCGACACTTTAACATGTTGTCTCCACGAACGACAGCAAAAGGGGTGCCGAAATTATAGGCAAGACGCACTATGGAGCATGATAATGTGTTTTACTCTCACGATGGTTCCTTAGTCTTTCATGATAACATTGCTCCATGTATAAATCACATAATAGTTATCTGGGATGCCCAACTGAATAACCCTTATTAATGCACATAGAATAATAACCGTCAATAATTGTCTGCCTGAGAACGACAACTTTACTATTGGGCCAATGCACAATATGAATGCACCACTCTGTGAGTGTCCATTATTCCGAAAGAATATGAATATTGATAGCCTTATCTTTATTAGTCATATGACCTCGTGATACCTGAGGGATTGATATGAACCGAATGTGCTTCAATGATAATGATACTACCAGAAGCAACGTTCCATGAATGTTGCTATGTAATTGCAAACTGATTATGGCCTCAAATGGGAGATACAGATCGATAAAGAACGTGGATTTGTTACTAGAAGCATGGCAAGTACAGTATATTCAAAAAATAGTATGATTTTACGCGGATCTTTTTCAAACTGCAATCCTTCACTTTTGTAAATCCTGACATAATCGGCGCATGGCGTCAGCCGAATGAATGATGATAATGGTTGTGTGAGGATTAAGATACGACGATTCGAGAAGAGTCATTTGTACAAATAGCGCCAATTCAAGGAAATTCACACTAACGTCTACAGTAGTGTGTGGGACTTTCGCACGAATAAAAGAGATAGATTGGATAAAGAACGCCACAATAATGATTGACCTGAAGAGTTGTTTGTTAGTGTGCAAGGATTACTAAGAATTCATTGAATATATATATAATACTAAAATGAAGTTTATAAAGAGTAATGACTTGTGTCCATTCTGCAGGTATCGGTTGTGGAATGATGCGCAATGCGATCATCTCAGTACAATGTGAGTATTTCTCGCCAAAGTCGCGTATGGCCGTTCTCTCGTTCATTTCCGTCGGTCCCGGAATCGGAATCTTCGTCTTCCCTCGACTTCTCGTTCATATTTTCGATGCTGTAAGTGGGACTAGGCTGGCTTTAAATAATAATTATAAAATTTTAGTAGTAAAGTATGAATTTATAAATTGTTATCGTGATATTCAGCATGAAACATAATTGAAAAAAGTTAGATAAATAGAATTAACTGTTTTATAATACATTATCAAAATTATGTATAATGACTATGGCTCACTGATCAAGCTAGCAAACATAATTGGGTCGTTAAATTTGTTCCTTAACATCTGATCGCTTGTCTTTTTCTTCATTCTCGGCACAAAGTTTTATATTCGGTAATAAAGTGCGAGTGACTCAAAACTGATCACCTTTGTTCTTCTCTAATTCTATTGAATAAGCGCCAGATTAGAGTGATTAATCGAGAGGGCACACATGTATACAAAAACAACGAGCACATACTCAATAAATAAGAGTTGATTTTGATAACATTCTCATGACCTGGGGAATTCTTGTAATTCTTTGTTTTGTGTATACGGAGCATGAAACTTTCAGGGAGGGACGGGAAAATCATTCGAAGGGAAGATGAGACGGGGAAATCTTCGTTCGTGAAAAAGATCATTCGGAATATTTATTATAATTCAGCTATCCTGGCAATCGGCTTTGATCGTCATCGCGGTGCTGTACTTGATCTGTTCGGTCATCGGATTGTTCATTTCAAAACAGCCCTCCAACAAAAGGAACACCGTCGCTGCTGTTTTCGGACTTAAGGTATGAACCATTCTCGTTAGATTGATTGGTGTCAATAGTTTAAATATATATATATATATATATATATATATATATATATATATATATATATATGTGCTATGCTTGACAGTGCAATGATAATCTCAATAATACTCTTTATTGCATTCGGCGAGTTATGGGATCATTTATAGATCAATAGGGTTCAATGCTTTCTTCTATTTATTGGTTCATCTCGCTTAGCCTTTCCGAAATGCGTAGCGCCGCATGACGCGCTATTACACGAGGCGATTTTCTCAATAAATAGAGAATTAAAAAATAATTTAACATTGGTGATCGTTTAGTCGTTTGGAAAGATACAATACAATGAGCTATTATGTTACAATGACATATGCAATCTTCTAGGTTTGGAAACATCCCGGTTTCATCTTTCACCAAATCGCTTCATTCTGTGCTTCATCCGTATCGATTGTCTACCTCTCTCACACAATAGCATGGATGAGACATGAAAACATTCCAGAGTATGTCATACTATATAATCCATATACACATGGAGAAAAAGTGTAAAATGAAGCTAATAACAGCAATAATGTGTTAAATATGACACTCTCTTTCCTCTTTGTTTGTTGCTGCTGTTTTATACATAGTCTGACTGTTTTGTAACAATTTTTGGCTCATGAATTGCCGCTATCATAAAACTGTATATTTACCCATATTATTTTGAACTTTCAGTCCAGAAGTGATCTACAGTTACAACGGAATCGCCTCTATCGTCGGTAGATGCCTCTTCACCGCATTGCTCACTTGGAACAAAATCCCTATTGGCGTAGGTTCTTCAATTCTCAATAAATGAGTACAGTAATCAACCATTCATCTATTACTGTAGGGCTCACTTCTCAAGAAGGTCAAATATGCTAATTCTTTAGATCCTCATCATCTTCTCATACATCTTCGGACAGCTTTCTATTCCCTTGGCTGCTTTCTGCCACGATGACATTTCATTCATTATCGAAAATGCCGCGGCAGGACTAGGTTTCGGCATATACCAGGTACCGCTAATAATACTTGAGACAGCGTGCAAAGAGAATACACAATGTATCGTACATGTAAAAATTCAGATCTATTCATACCGTTCATGATATTATGTTTTTTTTAATGTAAGGTAATATGCCTGTAGTTGCATGTAATAGCACGAGGCCTAGAGAGTATTACTGTTACCTGATCATAATATCAGTTTTAAAGACCTGTCTCGGACCATATCTGGTTGCCCTTGTCGGTCCCGAATCACTCTCCAACGCATATGGCTACACGAACCTTTTCAATGGACTAGCAGTAATATCGTCACTAAATTTTTCATGTAAGTTAACTTTGTTGCATCTTGATCTTGCATAATTTTCTGGGTTCAAAGTGTCGCTTCGGTCGCAACGTCTAGTATAGTATTAATTTTTTCACTAATCATGAGTAACTAGGCAAAATATCATACATAACTTTTAAAATGACTCAAATAGAATTTTTTCAGCCATATACATGGAACTGTTTCCACATGAGAAAGCTGAGTTCCACTATATTGCGATCATTGCCGTGCTCTCTGTTATATTCTCTGCTATCTCATCATGGTTTATGAAGCGAATCGAAGACCAGAAAAGGAAGAACAGAAACAAAATCCGTGATGCTGCGGTATGAACGATTATTAATATCACAACTGTATAATATCATTATCGTTAATTTTTAGATCGGAGTTACGATACAAGACCAAGAGATGGCGTTGCTGAAAACGACTTCCCTCACCACTCATAGGAAATCGGAATCGGCCGATTTGAGGTTTCTTTCCCTGCAATTTTTATAGCGTTAGTCAAAATATCACATACATTACTGTTGTTAAAGAGAAAACAACTACTAATATCTTGCGCTCAATTTGATAAGTAGTTATAAAGGCAAATGTTTTCTAGGGACGCTGTCAGAGAATACTTCGATGAATGTGACAAACAGGCAGAACCCGCAACTCTTCATGATTTTGCCAATGAATTTGGTCGAGAAATGAGTGTGGAACTTCGACGCAAACTCACCGGATCATCCTCTGAGGACTCATACCATTCAACTTTAAAAATCATTTAAGAAATATTTGAATTAACCTCACCCCTTCAAATAGTTCAAAACTAGGTTGCATCAAGTCATTCCTTTTCCAATTTTCGTCATCTCGTCAAGCTCACAATCGTCAATCAATCAATCATATCACTTGTCAATCGTACATGAACTATAGAGAAATCTGAGAACATAATGTTGTATTCAAAAGTCGTGAAAAGAAAAAAAAGAACATGATTGGCGTCAATCATTACACACCCGGCATTGTTTTTTTCTTCCTTTCTTTTTTTCTTTCACTACTTTTCTTGGCAGAAATCGAATTTTCGCAAAAAGTAGATTTCTCATAGTTTCATCGTAGATAGTGAGAATAATGATGATCTTTCCCCTCACACCATCAATTGTATTCTCCAATGTATTTGTACAGTATCCATGATGTGCCTAAGCTTTCACCAAAAACATTTTTTTTAAATCTCCTCTACATATCTATGTGTGTGTTTTAAAGCTAATTTGACATTCTCCGCTCATGCAATGCTTTCTCGCTTTCTTTGTTTACGAGATGTTGCAAGAGCGGAGAGTAAAATTAGATCGGGGAGTGCCTTTAAGTATATTTCACTATAAGAATAATTATATATATCTAATCATGCGGTTGATCACTAGAACCCATTTTGTGTTGATGTTAACTACTAACCTGTACATCTCAGATCTATGATTGTTGACCAATAATAATTGAACAGTTTCTTGTGAGACAGTACTCTACACTGAAGGTTCACACATTCATGAATATTCCCCATCTTTGAATAAGGCAGAGACAGAGGCAGAAGTCAATCGGTTCGTTTTTTATCAGTTAAGTTACTCAGCTTGACCTTACCTAGAGGTTTTGGCCGCAATGTGGGTGTTTCTTACGTCATCGATACCCTAAAAGCTACAAATGCAGAGTTAAAAGCAGTCAGAATAAACAATAATAAGCAAGAATTATTTGGAGCGTGACAGAAGGAGGTGAAAGAATAGAATAAGACGAGAGCACTCAGATGGAGATTAGAGTAAATCGCTGACATTTACTTATCCTTGAACGAACACGACTTGCGTCAGACCTATTACTCTATTTGTGCAACGTTCAGCGCACATAACAAACCTTGTAATATTTATTTGATTCCAATTTATTTTAAGCTCCTGAAGTCCGTTGGTTCTTTCAGGATTCTATGACATAATAATTTAAGGAATGGGATTGATGTCGTCTACATGTCGATTAATCATCGCCTTCGTTGCCCTATGCATTGTTTTATACATTCTTCGCAAATTTTCCGAGGTGAGAAAAGGTTGAAAAAATCCCTCACTCACAAGGAAACTACTTAACCTTACAACATCTTTCTCCAATTTCGAAAAGTTTTGGGGAAAAGCTAAGATCGAGTTCGAGTTTGATGATGATATATTGGATATATCTCTAAATCATAGGCGAACAATAAGATCTTATCCTTGCGTCATGAAGTCGGTCAGTGCCGTCGAGAAAAGATGTTGAAAACATTGGAAAATGTCATTATTCGAAAGGCATGGTATGCGAATGAAGTAGAAGAAAATATGACAAAGGTATATTTTATTCGGTTATTTAGTCTATGTACAGTGTAGTACACAACGAAACAAAGTGTAAATGGATTGGAGTGAAATAATTTCTTCATGAACTCGGATAGACATACACACACACATACAAGAATAAATAATGAGAAAAAAATAGCTTCATATTTTTTTGATCAATCTTTTTTCATTACAGAGCGCTCACCCAGAGCATTCGATATCTGTGGGAACACAATCTACTCAGGTTTGTCAATATAGTTTGTCTCTGTTTATATCATTTTATCTATCCCTTCCGTGTTGGCATTTTATAGATTTTATGTTCAATAACCGTCAAAACGAAAAACAGTGAAACATTTGTGACAAATTGTGACAATTTGTGTCAATTTGTGACAAATGTTCACAAGATTTTGAAAATTTTGTATCATGATATCTAAACGCGGTTGTTAGTTTTTTATTGGATAATAGGGTATTTGAACATAACTGGGCTTGCCTAATTGACAAGCGAAGAAAACGATTTACACAATTCACTATGACCGCTGTTTGGTGAAAGTGGTATACGGTAGGATGTTCTACAGTATACCAGTTTTGCACCCTGATCCATATAGTGATCCAAACAGTGCAAATTCGTTGTAGGAAGGTATGTAATGAAAGATACATCCATGATTAGACGAAGAAAGCACGATGCTAGCAGTTTTACAGTAAGATTCTACAGTATGCAACAGTATACCAATTTTTCTCCGAGGCGCTCCCGAATATTTTTTTCACTTTTGTCATACATTACTTGATTGGGCAAACACATCCACACTAAAAAACCTGAGAAAATACATCATCAAATGCTTGAAAAACGATAAAAAATAAGGACTTTGTGAACTTTTGTGACAATTTGTCACAAATGTTTCACTTTTTTTCGTTTTGACGGTACACATTTCTGTTCATATAAGGGTGTAAACGGATTGGAAAGACATCCATCGAATCATGCGTTCAGCACATTTTCAGCTGGAACTTCTTTCAATAGTCGACGTCTACCATCATCTACTTGATCCGAATATATCCGAGTCGCTCACTCCTGAAATAAGAGAACCAAATATGGAGATGAAACGAGTCAAATTGGTAATCGTTTTATTATTTTGTTTCTTACCTAAAGGGTGATTGAAAAACCAGTGAGCACTTCACACATTATGCAAAAAAAGAAAGAAAACTTTAGAAGGATCCCTTCCAATGCCCTATTAAAAGAGTGGTTTAACAAGTTTATTGTATTCTATCGATTTATTTATCTAGAGTGATCGTGTTATAATAATGGTAACATGATTGAATAATGCAGTACAATAGGAGCCTTCATGGGTCGATGTTACAAGTTAATATAGTTCAGGTAATGGGAATTCTTGCAGTCGATCGAACAAACACATCCTCTCTCATTTCAACATTGAACCAACTATTCAGGTGTGCCTTCAAAGAATTGAAAATGAAAAGAAAGGGGCTAGCCGCCGATACACTTTTTTTGGTGCAATGTTGAGTTGGAACATTTTTCCTGGAACTTCATTTATCGGACCATTTTTATTGGATCACCGTTCAGGGAACAATTTGTTTCAGAATGATATTCTGGGAATCCTTCATTTTGGACCGATCATTTCGGATCATTTCTTTCGGAATGACCAGCTCGGAATTATGCATTTCAGAAATTATTCTTTCAAAAACCTCATCTCGGAACTTTTTTTCTGGAACTCTTTCAATGGAACTATGGTTCTGGAACCTCTTACCTCATTCACACATTTTATTCATTCATTTCTGTACCGTGTTTCTCCAAAACGCATATTATATCAAACTATTATATCAAATTATATTATATTATATTGTACCACCGATTCCTACAGCGAGAGACATGAGAGTAATGAGGAGATAAGCGTCAAACAAACAAATGAGAATGAAAATGAGTATGCAAAAGAGTATGCATATGAGAAATTACCATGACCAACAAGATCTAAAGTTCAACAAACTTTTCAGTTTTCGGAGATCACTTTGAACACGAAAGTTCCGAGAAAAAAGTTCCCAAAACATAGTTCCGAAAAAAAGTTCCGAAACGTGGTTTCCCATATTATAATTACGAAATGAGAATTCCAGCCCTTTCATTCCAATAAAAACTTTCCCCAAATAGCGGTGTCCGAATGAATAGTTTTGAAGTGAGAGTTCTTTTTTAAAAGTGCCCAACTAGAAGTTTCGAAATACAGTGTTCCAAGAAAAATGTTCCAACTCAACATTGCACCCTTTTTTTTAGTTCTGCATATTTATCTTTGCGAAAACCACAAGCGAAACACATTGGGATAATAATTTTTTAAAATATTCACCGCTGCCTTAAACTTTAAAAAAAACTAAATCTTTCAGAAATGCCCGATTGGAAGACCTCGATAAAATCCGAGTGATATTAATGCTCTGTCACGAAGAAGGATCCTCCGCTGTCTTTGTGAGGAGCATAACCAAAACTATCACAGTGAAATTCTATCAACAAATTCAATCGGGACTTCTCCAGGTTTCACATTTTCATCTCATTTATCATTTTATATATTCAAAAACACATCAAGAATACAAAAATATTGTTCTTATAAGTACTCTCTCATAAAACTGACTTGATAAATTGTAGATCATCGTACCACCCTCTACATGGTACAAATCCAAACTCAGGAATATCTCGCCCACATTTGGGTAACGATGACGTATTGTCATTAGCGCGATATTTACAAATTCTTTTAGAATGTTTGCGGGCCAGAATCTGGACATTGCTTATCTCATGTTACATGCTTCACGAAATGGGGATTATTTCATGCAAATGGAAGACAACATCGAAGCTGCGCATAATTACACGTGCGCAAGTTGTTTAAACATATTTTCGTTTTGTTCTCGATTCGATTCAATCGATTTGATTATTTTTATTTAAAAATCGAATTAGCGGCTAAATGAAATATTGTAGAGCAGATATCATGAACAAAGTTGATGATCCATCTCTCCAACCTTGGTTCAGTCTCGAATTCGCTTTGCCTGGATACATTGGAAATCTGATCAAATCAACTGATATACCATCACTTGCTAGTTAGTTTTCTAGAATCGAAATAATATTAATAATAATGATAATTTATCGTCGCACATGGTGCGCAAGTGGGCAACAAGACAAGGAATAGCGATTTAATATATACTAATTAGATTGATACTCGTACTGAATAAATTAGTAGTTTTAATGTTTCTGCATTCCCGACATGAATCATAGCGTGACTTTCAAATGAAACGTTAAAATTGAATGCGTTCAATTATTCGCTATTCAGTAACAACAGTGACAACATCTTATTCAGTTTGAACGCTTCCCATGCTTTTAAAAGTGGCCCATCTGTTTAAGACGAACCACGAAGTAAATTATGCAAATGAAGTACGAGTCTTTTAAATTCAAAGTAAATTCAGTAATGAATTTCAGTGCACATTTTGATGAACTATCCATACAAAAAAGTTGAATGGCTCCTGTTTGACTACTGTACCAATCGATTTTGTAGTCCCGACATGAACGCGAGAACGTGTAGTAAGGTTAGGAACTATAATATATACATAATAATAATACTCTGAGTTCCGATGAGTAGAGAACCATCAACAGCATCATGATCAGAGTTTTAATATTTTGAGGAAATAATTTGTTACGCTTTAATAATTTGAGGAAATAATTTGTTACGCTTAGAATTTTCAATTCGTTTAGTTTTCATATTACCATTCCTATTACGAAACTGGAAATGATGTTGAACCGCTAGTATCAGAGATCGTTCAACATCTCGGTCTCATACAGAACCACACTAATGGAAAATATGTTTCAGGCTATAGGACAAATGCGACGGCAGATTCGTCCTCCTCTCTTTCAACGGGTAGGACCACATAATTTCATTCTTTCAACAACAAACATCTTTAATCGACAAGAATATTTGCTTCGAGTTGTCTCTACATATCTATTTATGTGTGTATTGTATTCAACGATAAGACTAGTTGTATTTCGTGGGTGATCGTTGTGCCTGGCGTATAATATTTGTAATTATCTTGATTGGTCTCTCTTGGTCGAGAGAGGGAAACACCCCTGATTATCTCATTTACACTCGAATATTGTTACACTTTTATTATTTCTTGCATATATTCGTTCATTTTCGAAATGTTTCATGCTCTAGTTCATGTCCATCGCGTATCTTGGTTGTGGTGATCTTATAGTTTTTGAATATTTCATTGATATCTCATCATAATCAATCATAGACTGTAGTTGTTCCATTCAATATTGCCTCTCCATAATCAAACATAGACTGCAAACGAAACTGGAGCGCGTTCTATATAAAGAGAAATCTCCAACGCAGCTGAAAAAAGATAGGAGGATTAGCGAGAGAGATATAACAAAGAGGAAGCGATCGCTAAGCCTAAACTGATTTTTATCCGCTCCTCAAATTTTTCACTACCTTTTATTTTTCATCTCCGATCCTCAATGACGTGCATTAATTTCATAGCATATTCTGTCTTATTTATATATTTTATTGCTTTTTTTGGAATTGATAATTTTATTGCTTTTTTTGGAATTGATAATTTTATTGCTCATATTCCCCAGATGAACATGTCGGAAATTATGTGGGAAACTATTCACTACTGGTCCCTGCTGCCTATCTAAAGACGTCTTGAGACCACGGATATTTCGATATTAATGATTGGGTGACGATCGAATGACTAGAGTAACGCATCAATTTATGTGAGTAACAAGCTGAGAAAACGATGGTTTGGGTATTCTCAGCTTTTTACTCACATAAATTTATGCATTAAACATATCGTGAGGCTTGATAAGGATATGCGAGAATATGCTTCAGTTGTAAAATGTACTAGAAACATTTCTGACTTCTTATTGTGTACTCAAAATGCTTTTGCTTCTACGTATGTATCTCTTTGACAATCGTTGAAGTAAGCAACTCTTTCATCATTATTCAAAACTGCTACAAATCATAATATTATAAATGAATAGGACAAAACCAATTAATGTAGGGTTCAAAAATAAAGTTCTCCCATATTATTCAGTGTATCTGCTATTTTGTCAATTTTTGACGTATCTTTTGAACGTATCATAAAGTTTAACTAAAATTATGGATTAGCGTAGAATAAATCATTAAATAAACACATCTAATACAATATCAATGAATAATCGAACATTACTACGATTTTCCTTTTCGTATCTTTATAATTTTCTTTAAATTTTCGCATACCGTAGTTTTGGTTATATTGATTTATAATCAGTTTTGCTGTTAAGGTCGATCAAAATGAATATACTGAACAATGATGAGAGTGTGGCTTACTTCAACGGTTGTCAAAGTGGTACATATGTGGAAGCAAAAGCGTTTTGAGTAAACAATAAGAAGCCAGAAATGTTTCAAGTTACATTTGACGCATGACTAGCATATTCTCGCATATCCTTATCAAGGTCAAACCATCGCTTTTTCAGCCTCTTACTTTCATAAATCGATGCGTTATTCATGCCATTTGATCGTCGCCCAATCATTAATGTCGAAATTGCAATGGTCTCAAGTCTTTAGATAAGCGCCAGGGACAAGCAATGAATAATTTCACTAAATCGCCCACTTTTTCAGCATTCGTTATTCTCATGTCCATTGTTTCGTTTTCACATATTCGCACGTCTAAAATATGCCAAGTGCTGTTTCTCCTTACTTAGAATATGCATAAAGAGCTTTTTCAACGAGAGTCTTCGATGAGGATATAGACAAAGATGTGAGACAATGGCTAAGCAACTGTACAATTCTAATATATTCCACAACCTATTCTAATTACTAGACACTATTTCTGAATATATCAGTTGTCAATGCTCCTCCAACATCTCTAATGCATTCTCAACATTACAATCTCTTCGTACAATACCAGTCGTACAATTTTCTTTGTTGAAAAAGTAGGAAATCCAGGAAGTAAGCGTAATTGGAAGGACGTTTTAAATAATGAACATGCAGGGTAATTATTTTTCTACTTATTATTACTATGAAACAACATGGATATGTTATAAATGTCAGCTACTCCTCTCATAATTCACTAAGACATCCCCTAAAAGTGTGCTCACACGCATGTCAGTCAATTCAAGGAAAAAAGCTATTTGTACTTATTCAATTGCTGAAATATGTATGCGCTTAAATTGAAACGAAACGAACAAACCCTTATCTAGAAGGTAGTCTAGATAAGGGTTTGTTCGTCCAATTTCATTCTCTATACACGTTGCATTCATCTCATTGAGACCCTTTATCTAGTCTCCTTCTTCGACATTTTCCCCGTCCCGTTTCCTAATAAAGGGTCATATTTTATGGAAATGGGAGTGCCTTCCGGAGAGGACGAGGGAGAGTGAGAGATTCTGAAGAATAACTAAGAGAGACTGAGAGGATGTGAGAGAATAGAATAGGAATAGTCAGGGAGTGCAGAGGAATGAAATCATTGACTTCTACTTCATGAGTAAGCACATTTTAGTGTCTGTCAAAATTAGTGTAACTTTCAATGGTTCTGAACTTGTTATGAGAGAATACGAATAAAAACTCTACTCACGATCCACGACACAGAGTTCCCCATCGCTCGCACACATGCGGCCACTATCTCTACTCCTCCTCGCACTGATACGCTATGAATATTTTATCGTCTAAGAGAGTGTGTCCTAAGAAAGACCCCTTTCCACCCTTGAGATATGGTCCATTAGCAAATGTATTGATGCATTAATTATATACATATAAATCGTATATAATGTATTAATTGTAAAATATGTATTAATTTAAAATTCCTGATGATGAGCGTTAATTCTGTGCTGAATGTTCAAATAACTTCAACCTACGGTTAAATGCAATCTACGGTCAACGATCTGTTAACATAAACCGAGGTTGTAAATGAATAGGACTTCCACTCGTATAAACAATCACTCCGGATATTTGGTTGTGAAGAGAGGATGAGGAGGAAGAGGTACTTCATGACCACTGTCTGAATCTCCTCTCTCTCTCTTTCCTCTCTATCTCTAACTCCTCTCCCCCTCTCCCTTCTCTCTCTCCCTCTCTATCTCTCGCCTATCTCCCCTTCCCTTTGAGGAGCAATTGCAGTTTCCACGGATTCCAAGTTCATTCATCTCTCTTCCTCATCTACTGAATTGACTTCTTCCTTTGTTTCACTATACCTCTACTCTAAAGTCTCCCCTTCTCTTTCTCTCTATCCTTTTCTTTTCCTCTCCTCTCTCTTCATCTATCCCATATCTCCCTCAATCTTTGTTCATCTCTCTCTCTTTGTTAGTCAATGTTCAGTTTAAATCTTCCATTTACTTGTAATATCGGTGACTGGACCACTAGATGAAAGTTTAGTTTGGCACTGAGATGGCTGGATAATTTGAAGTTATCATAAATTCATGGTTCATTTTTAATGTACATTATATATTTATACACCCTTTAAATATCTTTTCCTGCCTGTTTTATCATATGATTCCATGCCTTATTTCCATGGCCCTTTTAATATCAATAATATTGACGAATATCATGGAGAAAATCGCCTTCCTCTACAGAAACGTTTAGACAACGTTTGTAATCACACGAAGCATGTTATTCTCTATTTACTTTTGTTTGAGGATTCTCTTGATGTGAGTGGCAGACACGCTCTCCAAGTGATTCGTTGTTCATTATCTAGGTGCAAAAAGCGGTCGGTACAAGAAAAAACAATAGATCGGAGCATATTGAATGCAGAGTATGAAGTCGTCCTCCTCTCCTCTTTTCTAATCAATTCTCATGTACCTTCGATCTTCACATTCCCCCTTTACGATTTGTACCGATGACCGATCTGTTATCATATCGTTATACTCTCTTTATTTCTTGCACTCTCTCTATATGCCTTGCCAGCGATTGCTTTTCGTTATCAGGGACCCTTCTTTGCTTTCTCACTCCCATCATATTTCATCTACCATTTCCATGTATTCCGTTTTTCTACTGATTCTTTACTGATCACTGATCTTATGACATCTTCTCTTCAGTTAATCTCTTATTGTCGCCCTATACCTTGCCCCCACCCTCATCATTTCCAAACAACCAACCCCGGTAGAGTTCCCATTTGCTTTCCGTACTGATAAGTGTGCACCCTTTGATGTCAGCTATCTCAGTCTTGGTTCTATCTGAACCAGTACCTTGCCCCAAACAAGGAGAACATACCTATAATCTTCGTTCTTCAATCATGCTGGATATCGTTCGGTTCGGAGCTGTTTATGATCCTCCTTCATTAGTGGAGCGATTGAGGATGACAAAGAGGGGCGTTGTCATCGGAGGACTTGGCTTCGATTTCCAATCAGCCCTTGATACAGCACATAACTGGACACTATCCAACTAAATCACCCTCTCTACACCAAATTTTACTCATTTAGGATCTTCCTCTCTTTAACTTTACTATTTTTTTCGTTCTCTTCTATCAGACTCTATATACTGCACGTTTTATTTTTTTTCGAATTCACGAGTTTTAAATTCAGTGTTCCAGTGCCAATCAACTGATTTGCCGTTTATTCTAACCTGATCAACCATTCATAAAATATACATATTATGTACCTGGTTTCTCGCAAACACATAAAAATATTATTTTTAATATTCGATGTATAGATTATGTGATGAGATTGTTGCCTTCTACACGTCGATTAATCATTGCTTTCGTCGCCATTTCCATAATATTTTACATCCATCGCAAATTTTCCGAGGTAAGCGTCACTCTAATCAGTAGTAAAGATTGTATTTTGATTTTTTTTTCCAAATTTAACGATTAAAAATAACAAAGATCGATTCCTGAAGTGTTCGGAAAAAAATGATCGAATATAAATTATAGGCAAATAAGACCATCGCATTCTTGCGTCAAGAAATCGATCTCTTTCGTCGTGAACAAATGATGAATACATTGACAGAAATGAACAACAGAAGATCATCGAAGGAGAATGAAGATGAAAGGATACCACAGGTATTATTCCGTAATAGATATCTTTTATTTACATTAAAGAAGATGAAAACAATAGTAACATACATCTGTAGTGTTTTTAAAAAATCATTGATTTTGATTAAAAGAAGATGAAACTGTGTAAATAATTGTTTATAAAATTGTTTGAATTGTTTCTTAAATGGTTTTTTTCACAGAGGATTCTCCAAGCACAATCGAAATCTGACAGCAAACAATCGAGCCAGGTTGGTTGATAGAATTTTTACAATTTTTACATCATACATTCAGTCAATTGATCTTCATTTCTCGAGAGACAACTTCACATAGGGGTGACACAAATTTTTGCTTGAATCAAAAAAGGAAAAAAATCATTTAAAGAAATGTTTATATGATGACCACATTTTCAGTTGCAACTTCCTTCGATATTCGATGTATATCCACATCTTCTCGATTCTAATGTCGAGTCACTCAATCCGGAATTGAGGGAACCAAATGCGGAGATGAGACGGGTCAAATTGGTAACTTCTATATCTAAAACAAAAAGCTGGGTTCTAAAATCAGTTAACTGTCAAAGCGGAGGTTAATCAAATGAGCACATGATATTTGGTTAAGGTGATGGGAGTTCCTGCAGTCGATCGAGGAAACACATCCTATCTCATATCGACGTTGAACCAACTATTTGAGTGAGTCCGATAAAAGAATTTTTAAATAGTGACAAAAACAATGGAATAAAAGAACTATCACCATTTACTTACTTACTGCTTTTTTTCTAACCAAGAATAAGCAGTTCCATGTTAAATTTGTATAATTGCACTACGACGACTGGCAATTGCCTCTAGCGTCCCATAAATGTAACTCCTTACACCTAGGTAGAGCGAATCCTTCTAGAGTATATGAGAGCCTGTCTGAGGAAACAAAAAAAAATAAATAAATAAATTTTTCTGTTTGATGTGGAATAAAATAGTGCACTGCCAGGCGACCTCAGCCACACATATGAGAAAGTTTGATTTTGTGTCTGAAGGTTACTGTAGGCGAAAATGTTCGGTAGGTCGAAAAAATTATTTCGGCTCCCAAGCATCCGATCGACTCGTGAGTGGTACCGATCGATTCCTCATGCGAATACAAGCAACTTCTACTCGGATCACTTTTTAATCCGGACTTCGAAGAATCGAGTTATTACGAAAATATACCTTTAAAAATTAATTACTATGCGACGGTTCTCTAGAAGGAAGAAATTAAATTTGCTTAAATCGTTCTACATTTAATAAACTACCTTATATTAAAATATGAAGATAAACAAACCTGGTCAAATTTGGTCACGAACGCAAAATATGATAGTAACGCAGTGAAAAAAACTCACTTCTCGATCCTTAGTGCACTTGTCATACTGTAGACACCTGTCTCTTTTCACGGCTCTATGCCCGGCCTCTCTCATAGGTTTAATTTATTTTGTTTTTACTTGTTTATTATTTAAAATTAAAACACACAACAGGGAAAAACATTTTTTTAAACAGCATAAACTGATCAAGAATAAAGCAATTAATGGGGCCGGGTATAGAGCCGTGAATAAGACAATATGCTCAGGTGTTTGAATCTATGCATGATTCAAGTAAAACTCGAGCAATTAATGGCATTAGCAGCAGCATGGAAATACTCGAATCATGCATGGGTTATCCGTGATCATGCATGGATTCTGAGACTCCATGCAAGATCACGGAAAATCCGTGCATGATCATTGAAGAGACATGTATGATCTCGAACCGTGGATATCCCATGCATGATCATGCATTTATTGTCGAATCATGCATGATTATACTTGTATCCGTGATCATGCATGGATTTCAACACCAGAGTGAGATAGCACCAAAATAATATCGTGAAGTAGTTTTAGACTGAGTCACTGTCATATTTTTCTTTCATATATGTACAAATTTGACCTCGTTTGTTAGTCTACATATTTTAATATACGGGTCGGTATTAAATGTAGAACGATTTAAGAATAAATATTTATTTTTTTCCTTCTAGAAAAAGGTTATATAGAAATTGGTGCCCTGTCAAATTGTCTTATCCACGGCTCTATACACGGCCCCATTAATTGGTTTATTCTTGATCAATTTATGCTGTTTAGAAAATGTTTTTTCCCTATTGTGTGTTTTAATTTTAAATAATAAACAAGTAAAAACAAAATAAATTAAACCTATGAGAGAGGCCGGGCATAGAGCCGTGAAAAGAGACAGGTGTCTACAGTATGACAAGTGCACTAAGGATCGAGAAGTGAGTTTTTTCACTGAGTTACTATCATATTTTGCGTTCGTGGCCAAATTTGACCAGGTTTGTTTGTCTTCATATTTTAATATAAGGTAGTTTATTAAATGTAGAACGATTTAAGCAAATTTAATTTCTTCCTTCTAGAGAACCGTCGCATAGTAATTAATTTTCAAAAGTTTATTTTCGTAATAACTCGATTCTTCGAAGTCCGGATTAAAAAGTGATCCGAGTAAAAGTTGCTTGTATTCGCATGAGGAATCGATCGGTACCACTCACGAGTCGATCGGATGCTTGGGAGCCGAAATAATTTTTTCGACCTACCGAACATTTTCGCCTACAGTAATCTTCAGACACAAAATCAAACTTTCTCATCTGTGTGGCTGAGGTCGCCTGGCAGTGCACTATTTTATTCCACATCAAACAGAAAAATTTATTTTTCGCTATGTCACCTCCCCCGGTCCGAAAGTCAATTCCCTCAGACAAGCTCTCATATACTATTGAAGGCAATAATATGAATCAAAAAGAAGTTGTCAAAGATCTAGGATTCATAATTCAAAGAAGCCTGACTTTCTCAGACCATTGTAGAGCAGTATCAATCAAAGCAAAATCAGCCTGTCATATAATTATGCGAGCTCAAGAACAAATAACCCCATAATTCTACTAAAAGCATATTCAATTTATATTAGGCCTATTTTAGAGAGCGCTTGCACTGTATTCAATCCGTACCAGAAAAAAGAAATTAAAATGTTAGAAAAAGTACAGAATTATTTCACAAGAAGGCTGTTTGCACGTTGCCACAAATATACGTGGCAGTTCATGCCGAATAGTAGTGCACGCAACACAAAACTCGGTCTTGACACTCTCGAGCAGCGCAGGCTAAACATTGACATTAAAATGTCCATCAAACTACTTAGAGGGAAAACTAGGATTTCAAATAATAAAAACCACTATTTCAAAACCTACGTTACTAGAAATGGATTAAACTTCTCCAATTGCGGGTCTCGTTTCCAATACAGGCATAACAGTTTCTTCTTGCGAGCGGCTCGGTTACTTAGCCGACCAGAGAATAGAATCAACTTTTAAAAACCAATGACTGATCAGTTTGGCCACAACTCCGTTATCATTATTATACACGTATTCAATTTTCAATCCCCTCCTAGAAATTGTACTTCATTCATTTGTTTAATATTTATTGTTTTATACACGTTTACCTTGTGGTGAATAAATATATATATATATATATATATACGTATCAACTGTAATTGAATATTCAGGCCCTTAAAATAGCAGAGTATTGCAGAAATGCCCGCGTCGAAGACCTCGACAAGATCCGAGTGATAGTAATGCTTTCACATGAAGGAGGAACCTCGTCCATTTTCGTTAGAAATGCAACAAAGAAAATCACACAGAAATTCAATCAACAAATACAGTCAGGACTACTTCAGGTTTTCCAATTTTAAAGATATCGTGATTCATATCAATATAGTATATATTTGTTGTTGATGACGAAAAGGTATTGATCTATTCTATTATTCGTCTCAAAAGGTTATTTTAGATCATTGTGCCACCCGCTGCTTGGTACCCATCCAACCTACGAAATCTACCGCCAACTTTTGGTGATAAACCTGAAAGGTACGTGTATTCCTCTCTGTGCTTGTTCAATACTTTCTCTTTTCAGAATGTATTGGAGAACCAAACAGAATCTGGACTACGCCTATCTAATGACGTATGCGTCGAAACACGGAGAATATTATATGCAAATGGAGGACGATATTGAAGCCGCACCCAGTTATACGTGAGCATTTTTTAAACTAAATTTGCAATACTCAATTGTTAGTTTATTTCAAAAAATCGATATTTGAAATCAAATAATAATAAGCTAATATTGTAGAGAAATGATCATGAACAAAATTGACGATACATCTCTCCAACCTTGGTTCAGTCTCGAATTCTCTTTGCTCGGATACATTGGAAAGCTGATGAAATCAACTGATATACCATCGCTTGTTAGTGAGTTCATAGGAAGATATATTTTATTCATTGACTAATCGTTCATGGATTTTATTTGACAGACACATAGGTATGTTCATCGAATGTGTACGTTACTTTACTAAATTTGTCCTCTGATCTTCAAGCATTTTTCTGCTTAGTACATGTATCAATTTCAGTGCATATTCTTATGAACTATACATACAAACCAATTGATTGGCTATTGGTCGACTACTGCACCAATCGGTTCTGTAGCCCGGAAATGAAACCGAGAAACTGTGTCAAGGTTACGGTTGTGTTATTAATAACTAAAAATGATCGTCTCTGAGAACTTTCTCGTATTGTGGAAGATCCGAGATACATATTTTCTCGGCAATTTTAGTGGGGCCAATAATTAGGTCGAAGTTGAGCCTAAAATTTGGACAAGCCCCACTTTTTAAGTTTGGTGGTTGGCACTCAATTTGTTTCGAAGTGGGGCTAATAATTTGGCCGTTGGCCCTAAATTTGCTCTAAAGTTGGCTCAATAATTTGGACTAAATAACAACCCCACTTTCAACCAAGTTTAGGTCCAACCACCAAATTATTGGCCCAACATTAAAGTGGGGCTTGTCTTGTAGCCAAATTGTGGGCACTCTAAAATGTTCGACCAAATCATTATAGCAATTAAAAATTTTCCAGGCGATGGGGCGTATGCGACGGCAGATTCGTCCATCAATTTTTCAACATGTGGGACTATACAGTTCACTCCCTGGAAAAATCCAGAAGCTAAAGGACAAGGTGCTATATAATATCTCCAATTAACCCAATTAAATATCCTTATTTCCTTCATGATTTCATTCAGAAAATAACGTAATTCTGCAGTTTCTGGTTCCTTAATACATTAATAATTATTTAATAATTAAGAGCTTCCGGAAGCGTTCACCAGACGTGCATCTCGAGAGCCCTATTGAGAATGGAAATCCGAAAGCTAAGGTTATCACGAAAAAACTTCAGACAAGATTTTATGAAGAGAGTAGAAAATCTCAAACAGTTTTTGCAAGTTGAATAACATTTACATCAAATGAAGATAATTCTCACAGTTCTATAATCAAGAAATAACAAATTACAGTTGTTTTGAAATTATTTTTGTATTATAGATATCGACGACTCTGTCCACCTATAGACGTTTCACGACAGCGGCAATGTACTCAGGCTATTCATTAGCCTGGTACATGGATCCGATGAAGGGAGATCACATCACATTCCACTTTGAGACACCTGTCTACTTGACCAGTAATCATTTGTATTTTAATTAATATAGTATCAGTAGGAATCAGTACAATGATATGTATGGACTGTTCTCTGGTATTTCAAAACTTAAAGGGAATATTCATTTACCTCTCTCAATGATCTCTTCATTGCACACACTATTTCTCTGCTCTCTAACAACGAGAGAGCGTAGCGTGTTGAAGAGACGATTGACAAAGGCTTCAGCTCCTTTAAGAGGCATGTTCCGTAAGACTCGATCATATTCGACCACCCCCGGACACGTTGCGCTAGCAATGAGAACTGGGGGTCCATACTTGGGTCTTAGGAGTGTCACCGGCCCTTATTACACAAAACAGTAGAAATTTCCTGTTTGTGCCCTCAGGCTATTAGAAAAATTAATTTAAGTGCGAAAACGTTTAAAAATCATAATTTCTCCTTTGAGTAGACCACAATTCCGCACCAATTGTTTGGAAAATACAGCATTTGTTCTGGAAAACCATCGATAAAGGAAGTTCAAGCAAAAAATTCGACAACTTGGTCTAACGTGGAGAACCCAGTTTTAAGTGAAATCGATGCATAATTGCATAGGCTACAATACCTGATCGGAAAACTCTGCAGCAATCTACAACAAGCGATGATTAGTCCGAAAAACCCAAAATTTTGAGTAAAAAAGTGGTTTAGGAATCAACGCGCATTAGATGCAAATAGTGAATTAGCAAGGTCTGTGCACCCTAGACGCATCGCAAATGATATTTAGACTTCATCTCTACAATTTTAGAAATTATGATTTTTGAACGTTTTCGCACTTAAATTAATTTTTCTTATAGCCTGAGGGCACAAACAGGAAATTTCTACTGTTTTGTATAATATGGGCCGGTGACACTCCTAACACCCAAGTATGGACCCAAAGTTCTCATTGCTAGCGCAACGTGTCCGGGGGTGGTCGAGTCTTAACTGCCATCTCTCTTAATGTTTACTTAAAATACGTCACTGACTTGAAGTCTGCTTTAAGTGAAAGAACCTTTTGACGAAATGCCTTACAATATATTCGCCGGTTGAAGCAAACTTACAGCTAACTTGAAGTAGACATGTCCACTTGAAGTAAAAATGATAGGTACATTTCATGTGCTGAAAAACCAGAGTTATTGCAACAATGATATTGATAAACTACATGGTATTACGATATTCTGAAAGATGCAAACATGCTTAAATTATTAATTAGTATCTTTTCTGAAGGTGTCACTATCAAAACCGGATCACCAGAGCACGCAGATGATACATTCGGTGAAGAGACACAAGTGCTAATCAACCATCAAGGACAGAACGATTCTGTTTCCATCGGAAACTTCAAGGTAACGCATAAGTATTCATAGTGGCACCCTCAAAGCACCGCTCACCACAGCGTGACGATGACGCACTGACATGCATTGGTCACTTTTCATATGTTTTTATAAACGAAGAAATATAGTTTTCTTCTTCAAAAAATATAATGTATATATAATGCAAAACATATCAAGTTATGATACTATAATACAATATCACGTCTGAGCTGGTAAAATATTAGATACCAAGAATTTGTCTTTAATTACGTGGATGTTGCAGGCGTCAGGTGAGTTCATCGCTCAATTCGAGACGCACCCCTTAGTGGAAGAGTTATCGATACGGGTCGAGAGGTCCATCCCCCATTGGGTCATCATCAAGGAACTACTCATTGCCACGGCTACAGAATAGGCATTCCAATGCCAAATTGAACCTTATTTATGCTTGTATATTTCTCTAGATATGTGCCGTTTTCGAAGATCTCCGATATCCTTCACATTCACAGTTTTCCAGTTTTCATTGTCCATAGATGAATCCATATCTATTTTCATTCCAGGGTTCATTATGTATCCATCACATTATTATCTGTTAAGTCCAATCTGTTATTGCTATAGACATTGTCTCCTACAGAAGGTTTTTTCACTACTTTTATCGGATATAGAAGACAGATTGAACAAGTTGTGGTTGTGGATGGATAAATGTGAATAGTGGTGTGGGGTTTGTAATGAGAAGGACACACGGGACTGCTATGGTCACTTCAACGTATTGAGTATTGAGAGGAAATCAGGAGATATTGAGAGAGACAAATCGACAATGAAAACACACACAAACACATAGACTGATCTTCACAACAGGGTTTTATGCATGTTTGCTTTATAGATCGAAAGTCTTTTTAAAGTTTAGAGAATTGTCTGTATTTCACAAATATAGAAAGAAAAACATATATATATATATAATATATATTGGTATTTGGATGAGTATATCGGGGCGACTGCGCTTAGAACAAGGTACACATATATATGGGATTAGAAATGGGCGGAGCGAGTTCAAAATGGGCAGAAACACTCAAATATTATCATGAACATTGACGATTGGGAAAGAAATGGATAGACGGAGAGATGGGAATGAGATGAACAGTTTTTAGAAAGCAGCCGCGATTGGTGCTCAGAAAGGGCATCAAAATAGTTAGAAGAGGGCGAATATGGTGGAAAGGGGCGGGGATTATTGGGGTGAGGAAGTGCCAATTTCACTCGATCACACAGCAGGAATAACTTTGTATTGGGTGTTCACAACCATGCTAGCGATGATGAAAACGACACGAATACCGTCGGTTTATGGATTATCGCATGACAACGATGCGCGAGTGGCGCGGGGGGGGGGGGGGGGGTTATACTGGATGGATGAACAAGGTGGGGAAATGGGAAGGGTTTAGCTGAATACGTGCGATCTGAGAGGAGTAATTTAGAGAATCTAGACTGCAAGCGACGGCTGCAAGTCTACGTTCGGCGAGCGTTGAGCGCAAGCGACCGGACGGAACCTTTGGATAGCTGTAGGTGTGGTGTGGAGAACAAAAAAAACTAGAAGAAATAGGGACGGCTTTTGGGTTTGAAACAGGTAGACATGAGAGGTTCAATGAAGAAATGGTACAGTAGGATTGGATAAGTATTGGGTCGTTTAGGCTTTGGAATCGAAGAATGAGTACGTGGGATTCTCGTATCCGTTAACCTGCATGCCGTTGACGTGACGCTCCTCGGGCGAGCAGACATCAACCTGAATTTATTTGTCATCATTGTTACATTATTGTTAGTAGAAAAAGATGCGCAGCAATATATTTGAGCGATTCATCACTGGATTCATGCGAGCGAATGATGTAGAAAATTGTTGAGGATGAAGTTTTATAGCTCGTTAGCTCCACCCACTTTTAACATCAAACAAAATAGCATAACCGACCTCAACAAATCGAATATGGCGACGGCGATTGCGCATTCCAATGAGGGCGAAGAGAACAAAGGAAGCAAAGGCAACGGCGACGAAGAGGAAAACGTATCCAGAGGCAGTGAAGGGGAAGAATCCACCCTGAATATATAGCTATCGTTGACTGATTTTTCTTTGATCTTGAAGAAAGTCTTTCTCAGTAGACGTAGTTTATGCTCACGAACTTTTTACGAAACAAAAAGATTCCCCACGATCTTTTATATTATATTTGATTCAACGAAGACGTTTCTATACAATACATATTCGAGTGAAACGTGAAAAAGCATATCGACAGTTGAACTCTGCATGATCGAATTAACTTATAACCCAATTTCAAAACCTGTGGATCGAGCATATCTCGGTCTACTCAGAAAGTCTCTCTGAAATATTCTTACACGTACAACACGCTGTGATGCCTTGTCGTTGTGATAGTAGGCAGGCACAACGTGCATCTCCTTGTGTTCTTCGATGATTGGCTCGATGTCTACACGAAGCTCCTTCTGTCCGATCTGGAAATTAGGACTTATAATTAGTTGTATACCCTTTATTTACCATCCCATAGTGAGCACATAAGACTTTCCACTTAAGAGAGTCTCTATGTTCGTCGAATTGTTTCCGATCTCATTCTAGCACTTAAAATATTCGCTTGTACTGTAGACCTTCCTATTAGTCGTTTTTATACATATCGATCTATTAGCCGTCGTCAAAATGCTTTTGTTCCCCACATCCCCAAGTCCATTAGAGAAAACCTAAAACCATTATTCTCCCATAGAACATCCCGATTTTTGAATAAACTGCACACAATTTGTGACCCTAAATTGTCGATCCCTTGTATTAAACGTCATCTAATTGTTTTCCCTGATCTTCCGAATAAACTAGGCGTTGCTATCCCAAATTTGTAATCCCCGTCCCATCTTCCCGGTCGATTTGATCTTTGATCTCTCCCTCCCTGCTCACTCAGAGATCCAATACGATATACATTGGATTTGCGGCTGCTCCACCGCACAAGAGGCTCCTCCCCTCTTCACTCTTCCTGACTGTAGCAGAAGGCGTGATCAATTGATCTCTCACCTCCCCCCCCCCCCATCCCCATCCACCTCTCTTTTAATAATTTTATTCTCTAACATATTTTTTTCTTGCACTCGAACACTTTGTACTTGTTGAAACACCTTCGCGGTGTACGATAAATAAAAATAAAGAGTACATAGCACTTAAAGATGCTGACACCTTTGTCAACGGTCTCTTCAAAGGTCTATGCTCTCTCGTTTTTGGAGAACATAGAAAAAGTGTGCGCGATGAAGAGGACATTGAGAGAGGTAACTCTTCCTATAATATACGTACTTGCTTATTGTTATCTACATGGTGAAGTAGTCAGTGATCACTAAATAACTACCTCCTTCTCATCATCATCATCGTCCTCATCGGAATCATCTTCAGAATCATCATCGTTATCAATGGCAACAATGGGAGCGGGACGAACGATTGGCTTCTTCTCGAGTTCTTTCTCTTCATTCTTTGATTCAAGCTCTACCTTGTTGATCTTGACCTGAACATGACTGATTCGAAAAAAATTTTGTAGATGTTTAAGTTAATTTCAATGAACATTAATGAAAGTCAACGGCAAAACGATCCAAACAATTTCGCACAATGTAAACTATTTTTCCTCTTATCATCGTTAATTTAGCTAATTTATCTTAGTTGTTTGCTTTTTTGGATGTCTTTTTTTCTCATCTATTTGGTTTCTCTTAAATTTCCGACTATACCTTGATGAGATCTTCCTTGACAGATTTCTTTCCTCCCTTTTCTCCAGTCTTCTTCATCTCCTCATCATTCTCATCCTCATAGTAGCTATCATCGTCTTCCTCGGAATCCGTGCCGTCTTCGTCCTTGGGGAGAACCTAATTCGTCATAATTCTATATATACTATTAATATTTTTCATTAACACTTATGTTATAATCATGTAATCGTTGTTTTTTTGCTAATTTACTGTATTAATTTCAAGTAAAAGTACCTTAGCAGGTTCAGATGTGGCGGGAATAGCAGTAGTGGGGGCTCTGTCGCTGTGGGCAGATGGCACTCCCTTGGTGTACTGGGGAACCTGAACAGGATGTTACAGTTTAACTATCGAAGATCAAAGATCAATTATTGATTGATAATGAAAAAGGGTACCTTGACACGAATGAACGCCTCAGGGTGGCTCTTGCGGAACTCAGACTCGTAGTAGTCAACGAGCTGCTCATCGAGGTCGTGGGACTTCTGAATTGATTTATAGTTTGTTGAACTTATTTTCATTTCATTTTTTAAAAATTATTATAAATTACCTCGAACTTTTCCCAGAGAGAAGTTGTCATCTCTGGTGTGTTCTCGCGACGGAAATCGCTCCAGAAAGTCACTAAATTTATTTTTTTATGAATTATTTTGTTTTAATTAATATAAATTTGAACGCACTGGCAATGGGACGTATCTGGGCCTCGAGGGAGGGGAAGTCGGAGAGCATGGCGATTGTGCCATTGATACGGAGGTCGATGTAACTGCAAAGTAGAATTAATTTAAGATCAAAGATCAAAGATCAAGCGAACCGTAGACGATGGACGGTCATGGACTTGATGTTCATGGCCTCCTGAGTGTCAGTGCGAAGAAGATGACGGAATCTGTTGAGAGCGTGGATGCGATCCTTTTCCTCGGAACGGATGTAGGCCTAAACAATTGCAAGTTTTACTTATCCATTTTAATTAAGGATAATTATCTGTGGGGAAATTTATGTAAGTTTTCAGATGATAATACATTTTCGCTGGTTTTAAAACTCTTTTTCTTATTTCTGATTCTGCAATCACCTTGAGAGTCTTGAGGATCTTGTGCTTGTTTGGAGATCCAACTGACTCGGCGAGGGCCTCACGGTAAGAGTGAGTGGCCTGAAAACAATTGGCATTATATCGTAGTTAATGGCTTAATGCTAAGTCATTGTTGAGTTCTAAGTTAAGTACCGATCGCTTCTTCTCGTTCATGGTAGACTGGACGCGTTCCTCGTGAACATCCTCGATCTCCTTTCGCATCTTACGGTGTTCCTCCTCAAGGGCGGCAACGGTGGTCTGTGATAAAACTTAGTCATTTAGTTACTTAGCTAAGAAAGACAGACTTAGTTAAGCTCTCGTCTTAAGGATAAGACCCAAATAAGGTGGCATAAGCTCTCACCTGGAATCTGTTGGCCATCTCCTTCTTGAAGAGTTCAGCCTTGACAGGATCGGAGTTCTTCTGCTTGTTGTAGCGAGCATCGAGTTCATTCCACTCCTTCATAACCTGTTGTTTTGACTTATTTATTTAATAATATTCATAATCCTCTTCTACCGTTGTTATATAAAATATATATATTATTGTTATAATGTAATAAACGTTGACGTTACGAACGCTGACTATGCTAAGTAAATTATAAGAATACGGTCATCTACAATTGTCTCATTCTAAATTCTTTCCACTATCCCACATCCAAGATGTGAACGATGCATGCATGCATTTAATGATGAGAGAGATACTACTTCATCCTCCTCTCTTTGATCTTCGTTCTCATGTTTTCTCCGCATTTCATTTTATTCCTCTATCTCTCTTCACACTCTTTATCTTTCTCCTCTTCATAGAAATCCTTATTTCTCCATTTCCTTCTCAGTCCCGAGGATGTGGTCGAGTGGGAAAACATTTCTCGTACCATTTCTCCACTCATTCTTCACATACAAAATCAGCAAGACTTCGTCTCATAACAAGTCACAATGACAGATTCACATTTGAGAAGTAAACATGTCGTACATGGAATGAAGTCCACTAGTACTTCATAATCATTAAATATGTACTGTGGTTCCCATTAAAATGCAACGCGCAGTGCACTGTCCATTTTAAATAAATTTTATAATAATTGTCCTTGGAAAAGAAAGTCCATTAATGGATGTGAGAATATTTTTTGAATTATCGTTACCTGATTGATCTTAGTACGGTGCTTCTGTTCCATTCTATCAAGAGCCTCTCTGTACTTCTCATGTTCGATGGCGAGATCCTTGACGGCGGACACGAAGTACTCATCACGGCTCTTGCCATCGTCCTTCTTCTTGTCATCGGTTGACTCTGAGAAAGATCAAAGATCACTTCGATTACAGGTTCAAAAATCAAAAATCAAACCATCATCGTCCTCGTAAGATTCATCATCGTCATCATCATCATCGTCATCATCATCTTCGTCAACTTCCTTCTTTATCTCATTCTCGTCGTCGTGCTTGGAGATGAGCGCCTTCTCTACTGCAAATCAGACTTTCGGTCGTGAACTTCGATATTGGAATTTTGATATTTCATGTTCATTTGTTCCATTACGAATTGTAGTCGCTTCAAAGTCATACATCTATCAGCATTACTTCCCCGAAACTCATTACACTGGTATTAACTCGGCCATGTTCCATTTGTAATGGTACTGCAAACTTTTTCGCTCCCTCAGTATCGTTCGTTTCAGTTCCACTACAATGCGACATGCAAGCCGGCTATTCTTGACATGTACAAATTCGTCGACTGGATGGCCCCATTCGCTCTGATATGCATGTATCTCTTGCCCACTGATGGGTGGTTATCTTGCATGTCCCACAAAAGACGTTCCATGCATGACTATTGTTCCTCTCAGTGTATATCCATGTCCTCTACACTTTTTGCAGATCTCTGGGGGACTTTTTACTTTCAGTCATCAGCCGACCTTCTCATTCTACAGTCTATAATTATGTCGAGTACGTCCTTGAGGTGGACCAGGTGGATTCGCTCTAATATATGTGCTAACGAGCGGTTATTCGCACTTTTGTCTATTATGGCAATCACAGTACACGACGACCAGCCAGATGGATTATGAATATCGTGTCTAATTTAAGAGATCACAATTTTAATTTTTAGCAGAAATGTTTTATCAAGACCTCTAAATATTTTTAAACCGACTCAACTAATAATCGATAACATCGTGGTCTTATGAAAAAAGGCAAGCGGAAGCAAGCGGGATAAGTTAGAACTCTTTCGCGGTCAAGGCCATGCTACCCGAACGTCGCTTCAAAGTGAAAAGGAGACGAGGAGAAAGTTTCAAATACGCCGAACTTTACTCGATACTGATCTATGTTTTCTGTGTTCGCAGACAGTCTGCCGCGCTTTTTCAAGTCGTTTCTTCATGCACTCAGTAGATCCCAATGCTCGAATGAACAGAGTCATCATATCCTGTGGACCATTTTCAAAATGTCCCTGTATTCATTCTTAGTGTATAAGTACCATCTTCATCACGAGGACAGCACACGTATTCGACTCCTGTGAAGAGATCAAGTCCGCATGGCTCGAGCATAGAGAACGAACGAACAACCATCTTCTTGCCCTTGCCATCAGTCTGAAAATCATATTTGATCTTAGATCTTTGCTCTGTGTTTACCTTGGTCGAGCAGAGGGTTGAGGCCTCATTCTTCCAATGGTTGTAGTCGTTGCAAGTGTCACGAGAGTTTTCGTGGTTGAATCGGCAGTCGTGAGGGACTTGGAGGGCTTCAGAGTGGAACTCGCCTACTGTAACAAAAGATCAAATGTTATGGATCAAAGACCAAAAATCAAAGATCAACCAACCGATGCAACGGAAGGGTCTGACGGTCTTGGTTGACTCGCAGTGTGATCCCTCCTCGAGGCACCAATCGGCAAGAGTGACCTACAAAATTGAATTTCAGAGATAAAAAGTCAAAAAGCAAGAATTGAAGATCACAAATGACCCGTACCTCGTGGTTGTACTCCACGATGTTAGTCACGTTGAGAGATGGGTAAACCTGGAATAATGAATCAATTCTTTGAAATACAAAAGCGAACAATTCATTTTTAACTAATTTTCATTTTCAAGAGTTTGTTGTTCATTTGCCAGTACACTTATTCAATTATATGTTTTGTATATCATAAACTATAACTTTTTTACATATGAATCGTATATTAATTTCCGCTCCCTTATTCTTGCTGTTTCGAATTCTTATTCGGAGATTTCTCACTGCGTTTGTTCCCTCTGTCTCATTTCTCTGTCCCAACTCAGCTTTCTCTTCTCTTATTCCTAGTGTTATTATGACATTGCTTTCCGCTTTCGTCAGTAGATTCCCCTCAGTCCCTCCTTAGGGAATCTTACTGCTGAAAGAAGGCAGAGACAGAAGGAGAATGAGACTTAGACGCACAGAGTACATAAACGTAGCTGTCATTTCTGAGCAATAGCTTATTTTTAGTCATGGGGAATTGCGCTTTCGAAGAGGACTCGGATTAGTTTAGTGTTCGCGGCATTTTTTGAAGATCGAATGATTCATAAATACTTTATTTAAATTCTCAAAATCAATTGCTATGATCGCAAATTAGGGAAAAGGAGACATAATGCGGGGTTCTTAGTTCGCATGACATTTTCTTCTCATTATAGTTATTGAATAGATGGCTACTCAAAGGAATTAGCGATAAATGAAACCCTATTCATATCAGAATATTCATGTTTGATTACTACAAATGATTAGGCAGACAAGCAGAAATGCCTTAGCCAGACTGATCGCTAGAGGATCCGTGTACTTTTCCTAGTACAATAGAAAAAGTATGAAGTGCTCGTGAAGTTACACCGTGCAAGTTTCCATTTATTTATATGTTATTACGCGCCTTGAGGGAATAAGAAGCCGAAAACAAGTTGATATTTTATCAGACGAGCATAGCATTCAGACTTATTTTTGACATGTTTTCTGCGTGAATGAACAAAAATAATTTGTGTTCGGGCGCATCTAACCTTATCCTAACGAACTCGTGAATGTTTGGACGGGCTCGCAAATATCATGTGATTATCACAAGCCTGACACGAGAGAGCACAAATAGCACTCGTTACCGTAATTTCCATAACAATATCAGATAAGCTTGTTATCGGTTATATTAGTGATATATAATAAGAACATGGATTAGTTAATCCGACTGATCTTTCCTCGATTAGGTATTGTTGCTAAATATCTTAGCACCGGAAATCGACTAAATGGTTTTCATAAACAATTCTAAGAAGCCCATCATTTCATGCGTCAGTCGGTTCCATTAGCACTCTATTCCTGCATTAGTTTCATTCTCAGAATCACTTAATATAACACTTTTTTGTGCAGAAATCGATTACCTTCTTGCAGTATTTCAGAATGTCGTACTTTCCCGATACGCACGACGCATATTTGTCGTCATCCGTAACCCATGAGCCGTTGTCCGACATGTAACGGTTACGGTATCCACACTAAACGTTGACAGGTTAATCAAGTGGTTAACCATATCGCGGTGACCCATGGGAATTTGACTCACCTCGAACGCGACGAGTGGTACGAATTTCTCATGATGATCAGATGTAGAGGTCGCCTAAATCAGGAAATATAATTTTATGTTGTTTGTTCATGTTTCTGGCACATTTTGCAGGCAGACAAGAAGCCCAATTAGCACCGTCTGGTCTAGGAATCTTGAATACCTTAGGAATAATCATTTGCTATTCAGTAAATCGCGTGTCGCACATTCGTTAGCTCTATACAGAAAGCGAGGAATGATTGGTTCAATTTACACACAAATGATTGCCTCTCTTAGGCCGTCTTACGGTGCCTCATTTGTATTCAAGTAGAAGAGGCAGAAATAAGAGTGTGTTTCCGACATGTGAGCTAGATTGAGAAGAAATGAGGAGTGAGAAGTATCATATCTTCATCTCCTCTTTACTCTCTCTCATTCTTTCTCCGTCTCCCCTACATCCCTTATTTTTCCTATTCTAATAAAAAAATCTGACTCTTTCTACACTCTAACAAGCCACACTAATGGTATTGGAGGCCAACACACAAAAACGAATCAACTACATTGGAAGTCGGAGACTTCTCCAATCCATTCTCCCTCTTTATCTCGTTCACTTCTTCTTATCCCGTGTGCTACTTCTTTTTCTCGTAGATTAGATTCGAAATTCTCATCTGTTATAGACATGGGGAAGAGATAGAGAGAAAGGCAAATGCAGAATATCTTACGGGAAATATGAATACTAATGACTTTAAATTACAAAACAATACATTTTTCATATTCATACTTTCACATTCTGTGAGTCAAAGCATCTTCCTATGTGGAGCCACGAATAGAAAAGAAAAAGATGTTTTTTTTTCACTTTTTCGCAATAATAAATAGAGCGTTCTTCTCTACTTCTATCCTTCAGAGATAACAGATGGATTCTAGTCCTAGTTCAGGATTAGTAGACTCAATTCATCTCAATTAATTTTCATTGATTAATGTAGGTCTTCATATCCCTCTTTTCTCGTTCTTTTTGTCTAATCATTATCTAGCTCTCTCCCTCTATAACTCCACTCAAAGTCTTCATGTCAATAATCGGGCATTGATATCCTTTGAGAATGGGGAATACTCTCAACTCTCATTCATCTCCCTCTCCACTGAATACTCCAGAATGAAGAACATGAATCATTCCAGAGACGTCAGCAAAACCAAAAATATATAGTAGTAACTGCATGTTTCGTCGTTTATTTATGCAATTATTTTCAATTATTCCGATGCAATGACAGATAAGAAAAATATGAGAAGGAAAACGCTTGCGATATGTGCTTGAATTTCATAGTTTGTTAACCCGACAAACGAAATACATGTCCCAGAAAAACAAGAAATAAAGGCTCAAAAATTTATGCAAAAATGGTTGATTCTTACCAAAGCGACGAATCCTGCAAGAAGGGCAGCGATTGTGGCTGCCCGGCCCATTTCTGTCTTGATGATGGAAGGTTGTAACCTGAAATTTGATATTGTAAACCAGAACACGGCCAGTGCCAATGGCATGAGCTCGAACACGAAAAATGAGGGAACGTTGAGTAAGGCGAAACATGGTTAAACATGCAATAAGACTAATAGAAAAGTTTAAAGAATATGGGCGTGATGGCGTGTAGTCTCGTTATTCATAGAAGGAGAGAGGAGAGTTTGTGGATGGATGAAGAGATAGGAACTAGAGGAAGGGGAGGAGGAGAGGGAGGAGCAGAAGCGGGGAAGAAGAGAAAACGATGGAATGATATGTAATGGAATGAGAAATGAGAGATTAAGAAGGGACATGAGAAGAGATGAATGAATGAATGAGAAGAACGAAGAGATAAGGTGACCTCTTAACGATTAATAGGAAGAATCAGAGAGACGAACGTTTAGACCGAATTGTGGCACTATTTGCTCGGGAGATTGTCAAGAGAATCAGAGAAGTGGTAGATTCTCTCTCTCGATGAAGTTAAAGCATCTCTCTATAAAATGGGCGGAGTTCATACTGTGGGTGGGGCCTAGAGGAACGCGAAGACTGATTCTCGTAGCAGCTTAGCAAGTATGATTTGAGTGTGAGACCGGTGCATATGGCAATATTGAAAAGGGAGAAATATTCTGAATGCTTGATATGAGAGAACCACAACTACGCACTACTGAAATTCTCTCATAAGTAATGTCGCTCGTTTATCTCTTTCTTCAAAAAATCTAAAAGAATTAGAAAGGCAATATAGTATTCATTCCTTCACAAACTTTGCATACAAGTGTCAATAGACATCTGCAAAAAAACGGAGTTATAAACATTAAAAAACGGTTTGTGGACTTAAGTTCTCCGAGTTTGCAGTAGAATTGGGACCTACTCATGGCCCTAGCTCCGCCCCTTTTCTAGTTCTAGTTGATCGTTACACTGTGCAACTGTAGTGAGAGAAGAGACACAGAGAGAAAAGGGAGAAAGTACGATGAGAGATCAACAAGTCAGATAGGATTAGGGGAGATTGATGCAAGTGAATCAATTGATGAGGAGAGATGGAGATGGAGGGAGGGGGGAGGGGGAGAGAGGGAGAGAGGGAGAGAGGGAGAGAGGGAGAGAGAGAGAGAGAGAGAGAGAGAGAGAGAGAGAGAAAGAGAGAAGTAATGTGAAGAAGGAGTCAGTGATATGGTAGACAGAAAATTGTAAATACTTCCTTGTCAATGAACTCGAAATCTGATCAATTTATAGTGAAAAACACTTCTCTCAATCAAGGCACTATTCAATATTATTTATTACTATGTGAATGCTTGTTATTGAAAATATGCTAACTATCACTGAAATCATGTACGCCATTTTAAAACTGTACGTATAGCACATTTTATGATACGTGCTTATTGTTAGTAGTACACTGTCATGATCTTGTCTCATATAGAACAATATGTGATCAGTATTATAATATCATTCGTTTGGCTTAGGATTAGCTTTGATGTGAAGAAAGAGAAATCTTTCCCACGTGCGTACACACAAACGATATATATCCCCCATTCGTTACCCAGAGTGCGATAGGGCGAAAATGAATTGAGAAGAGACACAGAAACGGGCGGAAAGAAGAAGACTAGCACGATATGGCCATATGTGAAAGGTGAGGGGACACTTCATGTGGATGGGTGCTAGAGAGAAAAAACTGTCCACACGTCAAAGAAGTGGGCGAAAAGTTGGATCGATTCTTATCGAGAGTTGTTGAGGTCAGACTGTTCCAAGAGGGATTTATTGGATTGATTGGGAGAGATTGACGATGATTAGACCTATTGATGTAAGTATACTTTAATGCTCGTACATGTCTCGATGGTTAATTATTGGTCACTTGATCTATCAGTACGTTCAAGTTTCTTGCAAATGAACCTTCATAACATATAGAATAGATGTACCGCTCCTGAAAAAAAACAACATTGAACGGGGATTGATTTAATGATCCACCGCTAATGATCCACCGTATACTAGACCTCATCTGGTCAAGGACGAATTTCGAAATGGCGCCCATTTTAATATGACTCACGTATTAGTCAACATGATACACAGGCTAAGTGGAATATGTCCTTCGTTAAGGAGGTATCATTTAAAGGGAGCGCTCTTCCACAAAACCAATTGTGCGTCAAGAAACGAGTTGCTGTGCATCATGGCATCTCACACCCAACTATACGTGAGCTTATTTGCATTATCAAATAAGCAGTAACTAATATATTCTTGAGAAATCGGAGCAGATGAAATTACTCCATTAGCTGTCCAACGCACAGAATAGAAAAGAATTATAATTGAGAGCCACACGATTATTGATCCTTGAGACTTTCACATAAATGGTTAACGTAATCATTGAACATTGCTCACTCTCATGAATATACTTACAATATACTTACATGAATATATTGTTAATCATTGCTTTCGAGAGTCGCAAAAACAGTGGAATCATTAGAAAAATGCCAAATGATCTTGAAATATAATTATTTTGGAGCAATGTTTTGATCGATAAAATTCACGAAACTGTGACAGAAAGTTATGTAAACATTAAACTTGACAGAAGGGCAGACTGGGCAAGGAAGGAGATTACAGTAATAATACATGTGGTCAGATACTGAATCATGGAATTGAAGTGTGGGACGGAAGGGAAGGAAACATATAGCTGAGTCAGCCCCGTCAACTATACATGGAGAAGGAAAGGAGAGGGAGAGACCGCAGGTGTGTAGAGAGAGGAATGAAGGGGGGGAGATGGAGAGAGAGAGAGAGAGACGAGAGTGTACACAGGGAGGAGACTATTTGTGTGTACGATCAATCGATCGTGTAGGCGCATAGGGACCCTACAGGGAAGGGTCAGGCGAGGTAGAGGAGAAGGAGGAGGAGGGAGAGGGAGAGAGGGATAGGGAGAGGAAGGGGAGACAGACCAAGAGGTATTGCAAGCGTTGGAACAGAGGGCAAGGCTAGTGAGATAAGATCACGTTCTTTAGGGGGAAGTGAATAGAAAGGGCGATCGTAATTCATTCAGCGGTCTATGATCCTATTAAAGAAGGTGCAAAAACGAGGGTGGGCCATGTTTATGGTAGTGGATAAAAAAGAAGTGCACCCGTTAAAGAGCAGTATTTGTGTAGGGAAACACGAGTAATCAAAATGATTAACGGAAAACCAAGAGAAGTGCTTATTAGGAAAAAAGTTCATGCGATATGTCATTCGAATCCCCATTTCATTATCTTTCATGCTTAAGGTTTCTTTTTAGCATAGTGAATTGGGCATAGATGTGGTACTTTCATTGATAAGGGTCAAACTGTGTTTGAAGTTCCAAAAAAGTCATTGGTTCTAAGCGAATAGAAAACTGCGCAGATATGATGATGATGAAGAATACAACAATCAGGTCGAATGACAAATTCATGTATTACGTAGAGATTATCGAAAGGGAGAGAGAGAGAAAGAATGATCCGATTGACTTCAATCAAATGCAATCGATCTCTTCGTTTTTTTTTGCCCGAACTCAATTCGTTTTCTATTTGCCGATCTATGCCTTTCAAAGTTTTCCGACTCTATACCATTGATATATTTATCGCTTTGCCAAATATTTTAACATTGAAGGTTAAGCCGAAATACTCAAATTTATACATATAGTACACTTACCGTAAATCCACTTACAACCTACACATTACACTATGTCGATTATATTACGGTAGCCCCTCCTTTATTTGCGCGCTTCTGAGCTTCGGATAATGAAGTGAACCAAGGAAACACTAGCCACCGATAGTACACTCACACAACAAAATCCTAGTTCGTGTATCAAAAAAAAAAACAGATGAAATATTCCTGCAAAAATCGGGATAAAAATAAGGGCTATTCTGGACTACGGTATGGCAAAGTGTGGACTAAGTATATATGCAGAAGAGTCACATCCAACTCACACACTCCAGTTTGTAAGTATCGTGGGAAATCTTCACGATAGATTGGGAGATTCAGATGAATGATTTTAGAATCCCTAAAGTTTGTCGGGGACCGACTCCTGTTGTACTTTCTGCAAAAAAAGTTACGGTAATGGTAAATAATGGAAGATCATTGCAATAGTCACGAAAGGTATCGGGATACTGTACATGGTCATGGAAAGTACGCGAAGTACGAGGACTACGGTAAGTGCATCGATTGAGTATTGAAATGAAGTATGAGCGAGAGCCACGTATGGAAGGAAGAGAGTGTATGTGGCAAATAGTGCGCATGAGGCTTGAACCGAGGAAAGGAGAGGGAGAGAGAGAGAGAGAAAAGGACAGAGGTAAAGGGAGGAGTGTAGATAGCTGAAACACGAGAGTAGTCGATACAGAACAAATAGAGCGAGGATGGAGAATGTGGGGAAGCGATCGTCGGAAGGAAATGAAGAAGAAGAAGAAAGTAAGAAGAAGAAGGAGTTAGTTTCTTTACAACACCGTAAAATGCACCCTTTTAAAGACCTCAATTCAATATGCAGCAATTTTCAAAGCATGATATTGATTGATTATGACACTGAAGAATTATCAATGTTCAATATGGTTGTATGAGTGTAGTCAAGTATGATATTTGTAATAAGTGTTCAAGTAATTCTCATTCCCATAACTAATTAGTAATCTATTCATTCGGAAAATGATATCTGCATTATAACGAGATTACCGTAATCTCCCTTACTTGGAAAGAGTCAATAACAAATTCTAATTGATAAAAAAAGATATAATCTCGAATAATTATAATAATATCTTTTTTTATAATACCGATTAGGAACTAAAATGTGTGGGCGAAAAATCTTGCGGAACGAGAAGTGAGAGAAGAGATTAGCAGAGGAAGTAGTTTACTCTGATATTTTGACACTCAGAAATGCTCTGATATTTCTAGAAACACGATTTAGGGGAGGAAGGGAGAGAGGAATGGTGAAGAATGGGTAGAGAGAACCACGGTAATCATTGCCTTCCCTTCTTGGTTCACATGGTTACTTGTCGAGAAGGAGACAGAAGTGGATGTCATGTATTGGAAAGAGACATATTGAGGAGAGAGGGAGAAGGAAAGAGAGAAGAAGTAGAAGAGAAAAGAGAAAAGTTAGAGCAAGCGAGAAGAATCAGGAACATATATTTTCCACAAAAGAAACGAACGCATACAGCTTTTAAATGTATCGCTGCAGTAGTCAGCTTAATAATCAGAGCCTCTTATAGAATTCTCAGAAATCAAGGCTGACTAATAAAGCGTTCTAATGTCCCCATAATTATAATATGCGAAGTGAGTGCAAGTGGTACAAGAGAAATGACTGTAGGAGTAGTTGTCATGCTGAAATTGATCCTACGACAAGTAGAAAGGGAGTTGTTTGTATAGAAGGTATTGGGAAGATTGGAGGGAGATGAGAGAGGACGGATAGGGGATGGGGAGGGGAAAGAGATGGTGGAGGGAGGAACGAAGGGGGAAAGAGAGAGTGCGAGAGAAGAAGGGGAGAGGAGGAGAAAGGGAGGGTGGGGGAGGAGAGAGAGAGGAGAGAAAGGAGAGAAGAGAGGGAGAGAGAGGAGAGTAGTCGAATTGAAAAGTGACTAACACAATACACACACGAATGATGGTAAGCGAATCAATCGATCGCTCAAGTGGAATGGAACGAATAACTAGAAAAGGAAAGAGAAGGTAGTGATGAAAGGAGAAGGGGAAGAGATAGGGAAAGATAGATAGAGACAGAGTTGGAGACAGAAATAGAGATAGTCTAAGCGAAGGAGAGACGGAGAGATAGAGAAATAGTGAGAGAAAGAGAAACTTAGAGAAATGTAGAAAGAGATACAGGGTTATTGAGACATAGAGCACATAGACAAAAAAGGGACAGAGTTGAGGTTAGCAAGATGATTGGCATTCTTTTTGTCAATTTTTTTTCTGGTCTTTATGATTGTTCTTCTCATTCTCGTCTTTCTTCTTTAGGAACAGACCAATTCTCGGGAAACGACCACAATTGGGCCTCAATGGACAGAAAGAAAGTTAGGCCTAACAATAAGAATAAAGCCATTTTTAGAGATTTTTGGAAGGTTTCCATTTCAATTCGTAAAAGTGCAATAAATGCCAATATTAATGGGAAAATCATTCAGGTAAGAAATGGTAATCATTCTTCTTCGCCCAAGATATGTAGTGGTTTACTATTTTATGATTTTAATTGCCACACATTTTGGTCTATAAAGTTGAAATGGTTTATTAAATTTAGGGACATGGAAATCACCATAACTGTTAGATACAATAGGTAAGAGAGGAATGATAGAGCATAATACAACCGGTTTCGTCCCGTACAATCTCCCATGTCATCACTATCGATAATGCGATTCTTTCTCATTCCTCTCTCACTGTACCCAATAAATTCTGCGTTACCTTTAGTGTATCTCGGTTATCACCATCTCTCGTTGCATTCACTTTCTCCCCATTCTAATCAATCTCTCTCCCTCTCTCTAATCATCCTCCCTATCTCTAACTCTCTTCCTCCATCAATCCCAATCATAATACGCCTCCTCTCTTACTGATAATCTCCGATAAACTCACAAGGACGGATTGCAAGTCACTTCTTCCATTGGAACTGACAAAGGAAGCACAAGTTGCGACGGAAACGATTCTGAAAGGGACCCATATGGGTAGTTAGGGTTGAGGGAGGGGGGGGGGGGGAGGGACCGACAAATCTGTTTTCAAAAGCTGCATCGCGGACCTACTAATCGATAACTTCAATTATTGATTGTCCACCACCCTCCAGAAATCCCTGCCCCAAGGCCTAAATATTCGGTAAAGGCAGCGATCATCCATGTGAATGCTAGGAAGAAGGATGCACCCTTTGTCCCAAGTGTGGGAAGCCGTTCTGATTCGAATGTTTGCACCAATGCTGATTATATAGGTGTAGTTTCCCTTAGATATATCTTCATTCACCGTATTCTATTCGAATGATAAAGCTCTGAAATGTTGATAAAACAATGAAAATGAAGTTGAGGAAGTTTGTAAAAATCGGCTAAAGACAAATGACCACGACGGGAATCGAACCAGGGGGTATAGGATTGCCAGTGTGATGCGCTCCCGGTTGAGCCGCCGAGGCAGTTGTGCACTCTATGCTGCATCTCCTTGGGTATTTAGGCGGCGCGTACATCGATCGAAATTATCGATTAGTAGGTCCGCGGTGCAGCTTTTGAAAACAGTTTTGTCGATCCCCCCCCCCCCCCCCCCCCAACACGAACTACTCATATGGGTCCCTTACAGAATTGGTTCCGTCGCAACTGGTGCTTCCCTTGTGAGAGAGGGAGGGATAGGCAAGAATTTGCTACTGAACCTGACGCAAATTACCGCATACGGTATCCTAGCCTTAGCCGGCTGATAGAATACATGAGAAAGGGTGTGAAATACGATGGATGTCCCTTTTCAAAGAGCATGAAAGACATGGGAAAGAGAAGAAGCTCAGAAAGCATGTAAACAAGCGATGTTTCAGGCTTAGAGATCAGGCGCGAGTGTATTCATACATTCATATAATAGAAGGGGATTCCAAAAGTAGTGAAACTAATGATCAATGTTCAGTTATGCAATCTTAGCAACACAAAGTCGGGAAGGCTAAATATAATTCTAAGGTTGCGTGGTATTATTATCTTATCACAAGATTCGATACGTGGGCTAAAAGGATTAATTAGCGGCATCTGCGAAATGTAAAGCAAATATGTTTTGCATGTATTATATGCTATTTAAATGGCACATCAATATGTCTGCATGAAATAATTCATGCTACAAATGACTATATTATTTACATAAAAGATATGTCTTTTGACTACAAATATGAAGAAATCTCGTATTTTTTTCTAAATAGCAGAAAGTGTAGCTTTCTTGGGATAGAGTCTATGCATCTAACAATAAAACCCCTGAATGTCTGCAACAAAATGTGCACGTACTAAATACAGTGTTTGATTTAAGCTATATTAGGAACTTAAATTGCAATTATTCTGCTTATTTTCTGTATATTATTGACGGTGTTTCCAAAAAATTCGATACATTGTCTAATGTCGAGACGTTGATAGCATTTCTGTGCTAACAATACGAAGTACAAAACACAGAAACCATTAAGGCATAACGAAGAGTTGTGCTGCCCACCATATATTTAACAAGATTCTCCGAACATACGAAGCGTTACACAAGTCTACTTACCAATTGTGAACGGATATCGCTTCACAATGAGTAAATACGATAGTGATAGAAATTGACCACTGATACCTGCAAGAAAAAATAAACCATTGTGACATTGGTCGGTGTATAGCAAAAAGAATTACGGAGTAGACTAAGAAAATCATCAGGGACGAATGGTTTAAGAGAAGGCAGAGAAATAAATCACTTGAAGGGTAAACGAATCGGCATTGATAAAAGAGACATTTGAAGAATGTTCAAGATGATAGTTGTTGTAGTAGTTACTGTCACTTGTGTCGTTCTCTCTCTCTCCCTCCTACTTCCCTTCCTCCCTTTCAGCCCCTTTTTTGTATAATACCTTCACTACTTCCTATTATGAACACTTTTAGGCCTGGCCCCATTATTCGTCCCCCTTATACGTATCGTAAAATACAAGAACGAAAAAGGGACAGTTAAGTTGGTAACGGTCACTGAAATAAAAAAAAAATAACGACAGTCAAAACATAATAAATCGAAAATTTTACTCGCAAACTATCTCAAAACATCCTCGTAATTGTTTTTCTAAAGAATTCAAGTTGTAGTGAATGTCTTACAATGTCTTTAATTACATTTTACCGTTCATACTTTATTCTTTATTGTGCGTTTTCTTTGAAGTGACTATTCCTTTTTGGTGTGCGAAGAGTTTGATAAAAGGCGTTGAATCAAAATTGAAAATATTTAATAATCCCAAAACGTAATATTAAAGTAACGCTTCAATGAGAACTACGAGACAAAAAGAGAAGAGAGGGAGAATTGGGGTCGAGAAAAGGGGAAGATCCAATAAATCAATCGAAAAGTGAAAAGTGTACACGAAAACAGTGTAGGAGGTGATCCAATCGATCGCAGATTTGGAATAAGAAGAAGAAGTATGAATGAGAGGATATGAGAGGATAGAGAAAGATAGGGAAAGATGAGAAGGGAAGAAGAGACATAGAGCAAAAGAAACACAGGTGAGGAATAGGTACCGCAAATGGATGGGTGCGGTCGGTAGGTAGACTAAACCTGATTGCTATATCTCTCCTTCTTCGGTTCTTCTTCTCTCTCCCTCTCTCTTTCTCCACTTCTCTCACTCTCCCACCTGTAATGTCATTCGATATTGATATGTACGCCACCTAGTTATTGTAGTCTGACCTAGCGTACAACCGTTGACCCGTTGAACCCCTTGATTGCCTACGCGTCGCGGTCACGCACCACTATATAAGAGCTGCGGTTTCCCTTCCCAGCCCACTTCTATACTTTCTCTCGCCTTGCACTGTTGTGCTTATTCGTCTCTATAATAAAGTCTCTATCTACTACACGAGTTGTGCCTAAGGACATAACATTTTGGCGACCAGGATTGTTTGACGAGCTAACGCGTAAGTGAATTCTTATTATTTCTTGTTTCTTTTGTTGTTTTCTTGTTGTTCACTTTCTCTGTATTTGGTAATACAGAGTTAGGCAGATCTGTATTTGGTAATACAGATAATACTATACTTTGGCAAGTATAGGCAGGCTTGTATTTGGTAATACAAGTAGGAAGGCAGACTTGTATTGGTAATACAAGTAGGACGTTTTCGTACTAGTACGCCGAAGGCTATCGCGAATTTTTTTTGAGTGAACTCAAATAATTCGTAGTAAGGATGGCTGGTGTGGAGAACCCTGAAGCACCTACGTTGGCAACAGTATTGGAGATGTTCTTGAAGATGCAGGAGCAACAGAATAAAAAGAACAATGAAATACTCGAGATGTTAGCGAGTAGAGAGACAGTAGTTGTTAATGGAGAGATTCAAAGTCAAGTTACTCATGGACCATCTATTGATGCGATGGAAGCTCGCATTGTGAATTTCGATTATGATGCTGAAGAATGTACATTCGAGAATTGGTATGAACAATATCGAGATTTCTTCGAGTATGATGCGAAACAATTGGATGATGGCAATAAGGTTCGAATACTATTGCGTCATCTGAGTGTGAAGTGCAATGCATTGTATCGTGATCACAAAGCACCCGATGATGTGATGAAAATATCGTTCGATGATACGATAAAGGCACTCAAGGCTCTGTTTGGCAAGAAGGAGTCAGATTTCGAACTTCGAATTCGATTCTTCAAACTGAGCATGGCTATGAATGGTAGTACAGATGTGATGGAATTCGCATCTGAAGTGAATCGTCTGTACCAGAAAGGCAATCTGAAGGATGTTAAGGAGGATCAAATGAAGATCACTATCTTCCTTGCTGGATTGGATTTGCCAAATCAGAAGACGATACGTACTCAACTATTGAATGCCGTCAGTCAGAAGACTGATATCACATTCAAGGAGCTTCTAGACAGATATTCGTCGATGAGAGCACTTGAACGTGAAGTCTCAGCGGTTCAGAAGAACGCTGCGAATATGGTCAGAGAACATGATGATGATAAGAGAAAGAATGGTAAGAAGCCAAAGACCGAGAGATGGGCCAATGTGAAATGTACACATTGCAGCAAGAATGGTCATACCGATGAGAGATGCTGGTTGAAGCATCCTGAAATGAGGCCGAAGAAGAACTTCCGGAGGAATCATTCAGTACAAATGAAGGATTGTAATCAGATTGAAGGCAATCGTGTGTATGTGAATGTTTCCATGGATGGAAAACAGATGGAGTGTCAACTTGACACAGGATCTGATCTGACCCTCATTTCGGAGGTTGACTGGAAGGAGATGAAGAATCCTGAGTTGATTCAAGCTCCATGTACCGTATCATGTGCAAATGGACAAGGTATGAAGATCCTCGGCAAGTTTCGCAGTAAAATGGAATACTGTGGAATGAAGTGTGACGCATGGATCCACGTCACCCCAAGACCGATTCGACTAGTCGGCAATGATGTATTCTTCAAGCTAGACTTGAAGCGAGCATTCTCAGATGAGAATGATGAAACGGTGATTGCACACATCAAGTCAGGAGACTACGCAGCCTGGGTAAAGGATGTCTTCCCAGAAGTCTGTGAGCCTGGACTGGGCAAGTACAATAAGTCTGCAGCGAAATTGTACCTGAAACCGGGCGTGAAGCCGGTATTCCGTAACAAGCGGCCAGTGCCGTATGCCAGCCAGCAGGTGTGTGATAAGGAGATCGATCGATTATGTGATATGGGAGTGATTTCCAAGGTGGAACACTCGGAGTGGGCGGCTCCGTTCTTGCTAGTCGCAAAGAAGAATGGTGCAAAGAGATTGTGTGCCGATTTCAAGACAGGACTGAATGACTGTCTGGAAGATTGCACTCATCCGCTCAAGCTGCCGGAAGACATATTCGCCTCATTGAATGGTGGAACAGTTTTCTCCACGATCGATTTCTCAGATGCGTACCTCCAAGTTGAAGTAGACGAAGAAGCTAAGAAGCTCCTCGTAATCAATACGCATCGTGGACTGTATCAGTACCGTAGATTACCGTTCGGTGTTAAGCCTGCTCCAGGTATATTCCAGTCGATAATGGACCAGATGTTGACAGGAATGAGCAGGACAGTGGCATACTTGGATGATGTCATTGTAAGTGGAAGGACGAAGGAAGAGCACGACGAGAACCTGAAGAGAGTTCTCGAGAAGATTCGCGAGTCTGGATTCAGAATCCGACCAGAGAAATGTGCATTCGGACAGAATGAAGTCCACTTCCTTGGATTCATCGTGAATGAATCTGGACGTCACCCCGATTCCAAGAAGGTTCATGCACTCAAAGAGATGCAAGTTCCCAAGGATGTAGCTCAACTGAGATCATTTCTCGGTGGAGTCAACTACTATGGAGCTTTCGTGAAGAATATGTCGGAGCTGCGTACTCCGCTTGATCGATTGCTGAAGAAGGATGCCAAGTTTGAATGGACTCCTGTGTGTCAGAAGGCATTCGAGAATATCCGAAAGGCTATCAGTGCTGAGACTGTACTAGCACACTACGATCCTAACGAGGATATCGTTGTTGCTGCTGATGCAAGCCAGTATGGTATTGGAGCAGTGATAAGTCATCGATACAAGGATGGAACTGAAAGACCAGTGATGTATGCATCAAGGCGCCTCAACGGTGCTGAAGAGAAGTACGCACAGATCGAGAAGGAAGGTCTCGGTTTGACCTTCGCTCTGAAGAAATTCCACAAGTATGTATATGGAAGAAGATTTCTTCTTCAGACTGATCACAAGCCATTGCTCGCGATTTTCGGATCGAAGAATGGAATTCCTGTGCACTCTGCAAACAGATTGCTGAGATGGGCTATATTCATGTTGAACTACGATTTCAAGATCGAGTACGTGAATACGAAGGATTTCGGAAAGGCAGATATGCTTTCTCGATTGATGGCTTCATTCACAAGAGAAGATGAAGACATGGTTATTGCTCATGTTGCAATGGAGGAGGACATTGAAGAAGTCTTGCGTCAAGGAGTGAGGGCGATGCCCATAACTGCCACTGATATTCAATCATCTACATTGAATGATGAGATTCTTCTGAAGGTGAAGAAATATCTGGATGAAGGATGGCCTCCCAAGCCTCCGAAGGATCAGAATATTCTACCGTACTATCTGAAGAGAGAATCGATTTCTTCTGTGAATGGATGCTTGATGATGGCAGAACGAGTGATCATTCCTGCAAGATTAAGAGAAGCAGTCATGAAGGAACTGCATCGTGGCCATCCAGGCATGGTACGTATGAAAGCTCTTGCTCGTTCATATGTGTACTGGCCCGGTATCGATCAGAATATCGAAAGCCTAGTAAGATGTTGTGAAGGTTGTGCAATTGCTGCCAAGAATCCGTCCAAGGCTGAGCCAATCAAGTGGCCAGAGACGAGTAGACCAATGGAGCGAGTCCATATGGATTTCGCAGGTCCAATGAATGGTCGGTACTACTTGATCATCGTGGATGTTCATGGTAGATGGCCAGAGGTCGTAACAATGGAGAGGATTACGGCTAATGCAACCGTCAAAGCATTGAGAGACTTCGTATCAAGATACGGTAGTCCGGAGACAATAGTCTCTGATAACGGAACTCAGTTCAAATCTGAGAAGATGAGAGCATTCTGTATGGAGTATGGAATCAAGCACATGTTCTCGCCGCCATATCATCCACAGAGTAATGGACAGGCTGAACGCTTCGTGGATACGTTCAAGCGATCACTGTTGAAGATGAGAGGAGAAGGTCCTGAGGATGAGAATGTGCAGAAGTTCTTGATGATGTACAGATGCACTCCTAACAATCAACTGAAGATGTGTACTCCAGCGGAGATCTTCCTCGGAAGGAAGATGCGATTTCGTCTCACTCTCATGTCTCCCAGGGAGGGAGAGGAGAGAGTAGTGAATGAGAAGGTGACACGAGAGTTCACCGAAGGAGACACTGTGTATTATCGTGATCGGGATGGTCCTAATCACGAGAAATGGTCTGAAGCCGTAGTGCTCAGAAAGAAAGGAAATGTGATGTATGAAGTAAGGAGATTGGATGGTAGTCTTGTGACTGCGCATACGAACCAGTTGAGGAAGCGATGGACTGAGGATTGTGATCCTCTGAGTGTATTGTTGGAGAGCTTCAATGTTCCCGCCGACAACGTCGTCGAGTGCAACGTCCAGGTCGAGCCCGCCAAGTGCAACGTCCAGGTCGAGCCCGCCAAGTGCAACGTCACGCCGTCTGCCGCTGATGCTGTCGTTACTGATGTTGATGTCGATGCTGTCGTGGTACCCACAAACAATGTGGAGAACAACAAGAAGAGTAATCCTAAGGCAACCGTGGTTAGATCCGGTTCTACAAGGCCTTCCCGTAGTAGACAACCACCACCTCGTATGAATATTTCATCTACTAGTGGTCAATCATATCGTTGATTCATATTTTCCTGATTATTGATTCATTATTACCTATTATCGATCGTTGATCATGTCATTCCATCACATTATTGATTCTGTACCATATTATATGTACATATTTACTATTGTCAGATATGCCCGTAGTTCATATCTTGTTACGGAGGTGATATGTACGCCACCTAGTTATTGTAGTCTGACCTAGCGTACAACCGTTGACCCGTTGAACCCCTTGATTGCCTACGCGTCGCGGTCACGCACCACTATATAAGAGCTGCGGTTTCCCTTCCCAGCCCACTTCTATACTTTCTCTCGCCTTGCACTGTTGTGCTTATTCGTCTCTATAATAAAGTCTCTATCTACTACACGAGTTGTGCCTAAGGACATAACAGATATCATGTTATTCTTGAACATCATTAATCAATTTTAATTGGTGCTAATTGCATGACCTTTGACATAAACTAACTATTTTTCTCTCTTCTTCTCGATAAGTCACTGTGCCTCTCTCTTTTTTACCTTGATGAATATGCTTAATTACCGTGTTTACTTTCAGTAAATGTTGGAGAGTCTCGGACTGCACAGCAGAATTCGTCAGAGTAAGACACACAACGAGGGCCGCACAAGTGTCTCGGACCAGGGCCGAAACACTGGATCGTTTTAGATTTATTAAAATTTTTTTCATAAATTTTCTAACACTGCATGATTTCAATCTCACCCTTCCTTTCTTTCTAATACTGATAATATAAAGTGGATTAACTTTAGATAATAATACTGTGCTTATATTGTTTGAACATAATCTTTCTCTCTCTCATATGCATCTTTTCTATCAAGAAATGCCTATTCATAAGGAAGACACAGATGTACTTTTATTCGTGACAGATTCGGCTACGGCTTGACCTCTTTTGCCCCATTGCTGCTCCCCCTCCCACTCCCTATCCCCTCCTCCCTCGTTTCACCTCTCCCATTCTCCCATTCTGATCTTGTTCTGAACATCTGCCCCAACCTCGACTATAGGAAGGAATGGGGAGGACAAACTATGCAAATGGGTTTCGCTCCCCTTCCTCTCTTTCCCCCTATCCCTCTACAACTCTCTCTCTCTCTCTCTCTCTCTCTCTCTCTCTCTCTCTCTCTCTCTCTCATTCTCTCTCTTTCTCTCTCTCTCTCTCAACCCCTCTGTCCTTCTCCCTCTCTTCTCAGACACATAGTAGCAATTAGTCTGAAGAGAGAGAGAAACATGTAGTTGGAGACAAATAGAATGAGTAGTACAATTGGAAGTCGGATAAGCTGAGGATGAATGGAGAAGAGGGGGAGGAGGGAAAGGAAGAGAGGGAGGGTAGGAGAGAGTGGATATACTCGAGAGTTCCCAAAAGCACACATCAGAGAAGGCGCAAAATCGTTGGTTTGAGATTTGTGGCAGAAAAATGAATAAAAAACGAGCCATTGAAAGAGAATAGTCTAAGAAAAAACCAATCAAAATCGGACAAAGAGAGTAAAGAAGTAGGAAATTGGTTTGGTAACTGTAGATTGACGAATAAGAAAAGACGAGAAATGAAGACAGATTGAAAATGATGATGATAGAATGAGATGAATATACCACCAGGGACAAGAGGGCAGGAGGGGATATTGAGAGGAAGAGGGAGGGAGAGAGGAAGGGTGAAGGAGGTAGAGAGAGAGAGATGGTGAGAGGGAGAGGGAGAGCGATGGAAAGGGAAAGAGAACGCGAACGGATACAATAGCTATATGACAAATATGTACGTTCCCGAGTAGCAATTACTCAAGTGGAGATGAGGATATTTAAATTTTTAAAAAAATTAAATTAAATTCTCTCAGACTGTGCTCATATCAACTAAATTGTTCTTATTTGCTTTTCTGAAAATTTATAACGAACCAAAAAATTTGGCATGAAATATTGCTACAGTATTACTTAAAAATGGACCAAAATGGTTGGTAATCTGTTCGATTGACAATCGTTCACAACAATAAAATGAGATGGTGAAGACGCAAACAACGGCAATGGTTACGTGATTTATCCCAAACTGTAGCCACTTTGACAGTCGATATGGTCGCATAAGAAATATGTTTTCACGGTGACAGAAGGCTGGGCAAGCAAGAAAAAGTTGTTGTCGGCTTTGGAAGTGAGAAGAAGAGGAAGAGGGGCATGAATAGAACAAGAAGGAGAAGATCTGAGGCAGAGAGGCAGTGACTGTCGAGTAAATACTAAGTAATGCTAGGGAAGACGAAACTAGCTCTCGATGTCTCTTTCCAGATCTCTACCTCTCCATTTATTTTTCGCCAACCCATATATTATATTCGCTCTCGGTCAATACGCTTGGAAATGAATTTATCATAGTTTCTGCTAACTCATTGTCAGGACTAAACAGGCGTCAGAGAAACGGAAATTATGAATAACTTTCAACAATATAAACAACCGCGCTTTCACCCTGTCAATACGACTCGAATACAGTATCATAAGAGAAATTTTAGAAGACGATGAACAATAAATCATATATATGGAGAGAAAACAAGAGAGTGGAAGAGCTGCCTCGATGTTGTTCGTTTGCAGTATTCTCTTTGTTTTTGGTAAGACACCGAAATGGGACCCGAAAGGGGCGGAGTTTGAGTATGAAGAATGAAACAATATATAAGAGAATGCAGTAGGGAGAAGTTGGGTTGTTGTGGTTTAGATAGGAAGGTCTCTTTCAACCTCTCTCTCTCTTTCTTCTCCTTCCCTTTGATAGACTCCATCCACTCGCTCAAGCGCAGCCATTTTCAACTACTCTTTCTCCTCTCTCGCGTCCTCTCTCCTCTCTCTACCTCTCTCCATCTCTCTTCTTTCTCCCTCTCTCCTACATCTCCCTCCACTACTACTTCCTTTAACTCGCTTTTGCTTATTCAGTAGTTGGTCGGCATCGTCAAAATAATTCTGCTTGTCATCTTGTTGGCTGCCACTTTTGTGCTTGTATACATACATCTACACACCATCATGGAGAAAAGAGAAAAAAGATGAAGAGAATTGTTTTGGTAAACAAGAAATATGGTTTTATGTGAAGAAGATTCAGCCTAGCTGTAGTTTCATTCCAATGCAACAACAGCCACTGGTAGCTTTTCGAAAACAAAAAAAAGCAGTTTCATGAGAAAGTAGTGATTTCCAATATATTCGCATATGAAGGCAAAATCCTTTGCTCATACGTATCTCATATGAAATGTGTTGTAGGATTTGATAGTAGCGGCTAGTATCAGGCATTTTTAACATTTGCCTTGCGCAAGTCGAGTGGATATATTTGAATACAAGATTGGTATTGATTTTAGTTCATGTTCTCCCCCCGCACTTGTGTCAAAAACGTTTTCCATTCTTGGAATCAATATCAAAAATAATTCATTTTAATATTAGGGACATTGATGTATTAAGAGAAAGAGAAGGGATATTGGTGAATTAAAAATGCAAGATAACGCAGATGTTTCTACTGATGAAATCGTCTCTGTGCACACAAAGTGGCGAATGGATATCGTTGAAATAATCCTACTGAGAGCATACAAATTGTACAATGAACGTCTCGATGAAAAGAAATGAAGGATCACGCTATGTTCAAATTCAGGAATAAAAAAAGAAACTTTTTGAAATACCTCTATTAATCACGCGAATGTGTGCCGCTGTGTATGAATATCAAAGGGAAAGGAGAGAGTGAGAGGGAATTGTCATCCCCAGGGGGTCCCTTGTGCATGGGAATGAAATCGAGTCAATGATAGATGTTATAGGAAGAAAGCAGAGATGAAAGGAGCGGGAGGAAGTTAGTAGAAGAAAGGAGAAAAATAGAATGTGTGAGGATTGGAGGTAGACGAATTGGAGATATAAGGGGAGAGGATGAGATAGGGAGAAGGAGGGGAATAGGACATAAAGGAGAATGTATATACATGAGAGGGTAGTCTAATTTCGTGTGAAAGCGCGTGAATAATTCAGTGAATGAAGGGGATGAAGGGACGAGTGACGAGGATATCCTCAGATATATTCGCTATAGATGAGGATGAATGATCAGAGAGAAACGAAACGATTACGGTAGGCTATGCGGAGAGAGGAAAAAGTTGTAGGAGGGAGAGGAGGGAAGGAAAGAGAGAGGGAGAGAGTATGCCTTGTAGTAGCTGGAGAGAGCTCGAATCTCATTCTCGCATGTAGATTGAGCGATCACACGAATTGCGTGGTGAGAAAAAGGATCGTGGTTTCCCCTACACATAGCCATTCGCTCGATATAACCAGTACTACTTCAATCCTAACTTCAATCACTAATAATAGCCATCTATCCATTGGAGACCACTCAAATGTTATCCATATATGGAGAATGAAAGTGGACTCAAGGGACATAGAGGAGAAATCAGGACATTCACTATAGTATAAGGGAACATAGAGGAGCTTATGAAGGCTGTAGGACTAAGATTCTTCAATATTGTTAGGAATAGTGAAGAATGAGTCAGTGACACCTAACTAATCTTAACAAAGTCAAAAACTGTAAGGAAGGTCTCAAAATAAGATCTCCATAATAAAGATTTATCTATAATAATTATTGTGTTCGTTATCCACAAATACAAAACCCATAATTATCATCGGACATCAACACATAATTTCGTCATGATCGTGTGATGTCAGCGAAGGTACAGAAAATTATAATCAAGAATGCCTTTTTCTTCGAAATATTTTGTCTTGAGTGGTATTGTAGACTTGAACTGAAAACAAAGCAAGAGTACATGTAACATGGTCGCATTCTATTCGATGTAAAGTATGGCCATCAATCGGAGTCGGCTCGAGGCAGTTACTCTAATAAAGAAGAAATCATTATTCAACACTTAACTATTACTTTGAACACATGCACATTCAAACAATACACCTAGTGCATTCAAACTCCGCGAAGATGCAAAAGAGCATGTGATTATAGCGAGTTTGAGTTTGTAGACTATCAAGGAAATATTCACGACACGCTGAAAGTAAACGACCATAATTGGAAAATGGGTGAAGCAGAGTGAGCCCAACATATGGATAAGATGTGTGGGAAAGATGGGTAAGTACCTGGACATGTTCAGACATTCTATAACTAAGACAGGAAATCTGTTGAAAGAAATGAAATTCAAGTTCGCAAAAATTCCATAAAAAATATTATATTCCATTGGTGAGAGGCCTATCGAATTATTCCCTAATGTATAAGTGAATTTTTCCTAAACACACACACCTTAACAACGGAATATTTTGTGGTTATTTTTTCAGTAAAGTAAAATCAATATTTTCATCAGCTTTATAATGGGAGTCTTCAGAGACAGATTGGAATATGGTTGGAGGCAATGCAGAGAAAGCACAAGAAGACAAATGGGAGTTCAGACTCGGGAGAAGGCAGAACAAAGAGGAGAAAAGATTAATTTCCATGAGAGAATGAAAAAAAGAGGAACGACAGGAAAGGACGAGAGTTAGACTATGAAGAATGAGGTTTAATTACCCAAGTTTGAGGTATTAAATTTTAACTGAAGATGGTGACTCTCGCCGAAACGTATTAATAAATTAAATATCTATCTTGTCTTCCACTCCATTGGCTTCACATAGTAAAATCTATATTAACTATGAAGAATGTTGGGTATATCTTTGATATTATAGATTTATTAGAAGTTATTATGTTAGTGAACAGAGGTGCAGGATGGTTTTCAGTACGCTAACTTAACAAAGTCGTACAAGCATAGGCGGTGGCGTTTGCCAAAAATTCTCCTCCATCAATCATCGTGCAAATTGAATAGGGCAAGAAAATTTTTTTTTTAAAACAGATGGAAAGACTAATTTCAAGCGAGAACATGGGTAATGAATGAAAGAAATGGACGAACGGAATACAAACAGGGGAAAAGAAGAACAAAGTCCTTCTTCGATTCACTCTCCGAAAATGAGGAAAAGATGAAGAAGAGAAGTGCCGCTGATAGAGTAGAAGAAGGGAGAAAAGACAACTAACAAGGTTGTTGGGGGAAAAGGCTCTGTGCCCTCCACTTCCTATCCCTTAACCTCTCTCTCTCTCTATCTCTCTATCTCTCTCTCTCCCTCTCTCTCTTCATCTCCCTCTCCTTCAATATCCTTATCTCCCCATGTATCCCTCAGGGGGCAACATGCAGAGGGACAACGGGAGGGCATGCATAGTATATAAGAGAAGAGACATCATTGGATATATGTGAAGAAGAGATGAAGATGAAGGAGGTGAGAGAGGAAGAGGACATCTAAAAGAGACAGAGGTTCCGCTTAGAGAAGTCCAAACGTGGGAAGTATATAGCCTCTTCCCTCCTCATCCGAGGATGAAGAAGTCTCTTTCAATCAATGGAGTAGTGGCGAACAACCATATGCGGATTTAAAATGGATAAAAGAGAGGGAGGAGAGGGATATGGAGAGATGGGGAAGGGAGAGAGAGGGATTGCAGCGAGAGAGAGAATTAAGAGAGGGAGAGAGTGACTGCTTCGCACAACAATTACAGCGAATTCAGGCAGATTGACTCTCCGCATCGGTCGTAATATTTATGGACTTGGTGGCCTTTCGATAATCCCACTCTAATATAATGATGATAAATGGAGAATATGGGATATGGGGTGGTTTACTCCTGTGCATTGTGTTTGACGATAAATGTGCATGAATAATATTGAATCGGATAAGGAGAATAAATATTGTACAAAGGAAGGAGGATAGTCTATGATCGCTCATGCATAAATATGTTGTTGTTTCTTTGCTACAGTACCCCTCTTCTAGTTTTTATGCATTCCACTACATCCCTATCGTGCTGTAGATCATCAAAAACCACCTTATCATGTTATTCATAAGAAAAAGCGTTTTTGGCGATCACGATACTGTATATGCTATGAATTGAAAAGAAAACGGCAAGAACTAGAAGGAGTAGGAAGATTCATGAGATAAACAAGGATTTTTATATTACTCAGAAAGGAACATAGAAAAAAGAAAGTTATTAGAAGAATTGAACCGTGTCCAGTACGCTCAGTCTGTAGAGCACCAGTCTTTTAATCTGGCTGTTGCTGTTTCCCCGCGCATGAATGCCAGTTTTATTTCCTTTTGTTAGGATCTAAAGAATGCGATCTAATAAATTCAGCTAAAGGATAACTGAAATAACTTTCTTGCATAAGTATTATAGATAAGAACTGTGGTCAGTACCTTCTTCCCCCCTCCCCCGCTCACCTCATTCCCTATTCCATTCTCCTCCTTCTTCGTATCATCCTTACGACATCGCACGAGTGCACTTCCAAATGCATTGTCGCAGACAGCCCTTAAATATGTAATGGATATCCACTGTCATTTATCTAATCAGCTAGTGAAGGAATACCCACTAAAAAGTCTTAAACAGCACTATAGTAGTTCGAAAGCGGTTCAATGTAATAGAGGAATTATCAAATAAATATCAGTCGTTTGAAATGACAATTTTGTTTTACACTTCTCTCTTTCTCGTGCATCAAGCGCCTAGGGAAAGATAACTACAGTATAAAAGCATAAATGTTCATGAAAACAATATTTGCCCCTGTGAATTGACTGCATTTTCATGAATATTGGAAGTACAGTAACGTTCATGAATTTGATTTGAGTTTGTTGGCGTAAATTCACATTCACGAAATTGGGCCTCATTGTTGTTTCCGTGACGATCATAAACCACGGAGAGGAATTTTCTCTCGTTGATTCAACCAAACAAAGCTACCAAATTTGTGCTGTTCGTTTATCGGAACTGAACAATAGTGCAGAGTACAGAGAATCAAGAAATTTACCAGAAAAGAATTGAAATGTCCCGATCAAAAGATGTGGAAAAATCTCTCCTATCCATACGAAATCAATAATTGATTATTTCAGCATTATTTTATGAGACTGTATAATCAGATTCAAAACATTATTGTTTTTTTCGCAGAAATACAGCATCACGTTAACTTTCTTTCTCAATCATTTTTATACAATAGACCTCAATGAATATCTCATGGTACAAGATAAAGAAGCTTTCAGGATAATCATAAACGCTACTCACATAATCTCACCTATGGAACGTCCATCTCGTGGTTTGATTCGACATGATTGTAATAGAAGAAGATGAAAAAGGGGAGCGAATGAGACTTCAAGACAATTTGTGTGGTCGTTCATATGAGATAAAGAAGGAGGAGAAGGAGAGATGCCCACTTGTGCGGGGAAATTGAGATGGAGAACAGGAAACGATTATATGAAAATATGGATCGACGTGGAGATATACGTTATATATAATAGTGAATGAATAATACTGAATGATACAATTTGAAGATATCTTTTTATGATGCTCAAGATTCAAAAACAAAACTACTGGCCAAACTTGTTAGAACCTCAATTGTAAATTGTAATTTATACTAATTGATATCTCGAATGTCACGGACAATGAAAAATTGCGCGTAAATGGAGAAAGTTCGAGAAGGAGTACGTCCAAACAACAGAAGTCAATCAAGTCAAGAGCATTCTAGAAGTCAAGCATAAAGCACAATAGAGAGAGAGTCAATTTGAGAACTCTGCTTACTCAAGAAGGAAGTATACAAGAAAAATAGCGTAGTCTAGGGAAAATATCTCTGTTTGATAATGATTTCAGGTAGCTTGCTTAAGCGGTATATAGACTGTCTGTCAGACTAATCAGTATTTAATTCATTCTCATATGAGCTTAATTTTTGTAACTATTTAACAATATAACAAAAATTTACAATTTTTTACAAATATACAAAACAACAATTTAAGAGTGAATTTAAATAATTTTATTTTGAAAGAAGCAATTCCCAGTAACTTCTTTACGAGAGAGAAACGAATAAGTGGATAAAAGGAGCCGCTGCAGGGGAAAATATGATGGATTAGCCTCATTCGCAACTTCAACTGATGACTTCCTTACACTTTTCATAATCTCCTGCTCCCTCTCCTTTCTTCTTCCTCCATCCTCTCTCTCGTCCCTCTCCCTCTCCCTCTGTCAGACCACAGCAGCAACCTACATGTCATGAATCGTTTAGAGAAAGACTAGATCTGCATCTTCATCTTCATCTCATCTTATTACAATGAATGAGCTCATGAGATTCTTTCGCTTGAATGCTATGGAGTGAATGAAAGAATGGAATTGATCACTGGATGACTGAACTCCACATAAGAGTGCGCTATGTCCACTTTCGGGATAGTTTCCTTTTAAGTCTGATATTAGAAAGAGGAACAAGACACTAAATTTCGGCTAAAACAGTGTTCCTTTAAATAGTATCGGGTACATTTGCATGATTTGCAAATTAATTATTTGTTCTTTAAATTTGCATATAATTCAGTTGGATAATCTTTATATGCAACAATAGCTTACAAGGGAATGGTCTCAACTCACCATGGAGTTATGACTAGAGACATATACCATTCGAACCGTCATGTGATTCTGTCCGGAAATCCGTTGAGTCTACTTGCCACGAGCTTTGGTATTCGAGAAAATCGAAAATGAAATGCTTTATTTCGAGGCTTTAGCTGGTGAACTGAAGATTCAGTTCTCTGCTTAATGAACCTTGTAGTGTAGTGGAATAAAAATACATATTTTTGGAAAAATACTGAAATAGATTTTGCCTTAAATTTTGTAAAATGTTTGCAAAAGATTGAATGTGAGGTGGGAACGAACCAAGAAACTACATACTACATGCCTGCACCTTGTACACTACACTACAAGGATCATTGAACAGTGAACTGAATCTTAAGTTTTCCTACTAAGAGTCGTAATACAACATTTCATTATCGATTTTCTCGAATACCAGAAGCTCGTGGCAAGTAAGCTCAACGGATTTTCAGACAGAATCACATGACGGTTCGAATGGTATATGTCTCAAGTCATAACTCCATGGTGAGTTGAGACCATTCCCTTGTTAAATATATGTGAGATTAGTGATGATATGTTGAATATTTGGAATGTGATTATAAAATTAGAAGCGGGGGAAGAATCTGACACTGACAAATCTCTGAAATATATCTTGTCTCATTTATCATATAATCACATGATATTATATAATGTTGTATAATATGATAATATAGATCATGCAAGTTAATGTCATTAAAGATTAAATTTTAAGAGTCAAATACTTGAGAGCGTGGAATGTTCAAAAATAATTCATGCGTATTTAACAATATGTTTTGTTCATATTTTGAGACATTAGATACATCATACATCAAGATTTTGTAATTTAGGAAGAAGGGATAAATATCATCATCAGAATGATAATCTCTCGTCTGAATATTAATATCAAAATTGTATTATTATTGCATGAAATGTCGTGCATAATGTAAACGTTATTTGATCTGTCCATTCGTAGTCTAGTGATAAAGGAAATGAAGTAGTATGTTGTATCTTTCTTTTCTATTTTTTTCCAGTGACCAGAAGCAATAGCGCTTCAACATTATTCCAAATATAAAAGATAGAAGTGGCCTATTTTTGCCGCTAAAAGAACACCGCCCGCTTCGTAGTTTATTGCCTATAAATTTATCCACTACATTAAATCTACAGATTTTATATGTAGTTCGGGACCAGATTTATTCAACTGTTTGATTGAATGGACTCAATCGAGTCCTTAGAGTAGCCTTTTTAATCAATGTTCCCATCTATTTAGTATCATCAACTAAGAATTCATCGATCTTTCTATTTTTGACATAATGCATCGTTACATTCGCCTTACGGCTGCACCCCTCTCCGCCGCGTCTCCCTCGCGATGGAGGGGGTTACGGCGTAGGGACGCAAGGCAAATGTAACGATGCATAACAAAAAAACAGTTAATCTTAAACATTCAACATAATGCGACTGAAAATCATAACAACACCTTTCCTTTTCATTATATCCAGCAAATTTTTAATGTGCTAACGTAATTATGTTTGTTGTATTATTTAAAGAATTTTTTAAACGTGCAAATAATTATGGTCAGTTCTTTATTAAGAGTTATGAAGTGGACCACATCACTCGCATCTTCGATTTCATCTTCGTCTTCTCTCACTCAATCAACAATACGAAAGCCATTCATCAGACATAAGTCTATGAAGGTAATCTTATTCCTTTGTAAACTAAAATTCAACAAGAAACTGTACTCTATTCTATCAAACACTAATCTAATACACCAAACAATTGTAAGCTGCTAATATGCTAATATTATACTATGTGGATGAGTGGTCGGATGTATATTGACACAAAAAAATATTGGTATCCATTGAAAATGTTCTCGATAGCGTCATTTTATTATATGATATTTGATCAAGATAGGCAAATAATTAAATAAAAATAAACGAATAAAGTTCATATTTTCAGCTTATCCAAGAGCACACCGAAAAGTATGCTGAAGTGGTGAGGGCCCATGGTGCGAAACTAGCCTGGGAGCAATGGCATCAACGATGGATAGAGGGACAAGCACAAGCAGAGAAGAAGAAAGAGGAAGAAATTGAGTACAGCGTAAGATTATTATGCAATATGAATTATAATATATAATTTAAGGATGAACAAGAAGATAGTAATGAGGATCAACCGTTGAGGAGAAGTGTGAGAATCAGTCAGAGGAGTGAGCTGTCATCTATCTTATCCTGATACTTTTCTAGATTATTGATTGCCGACAGTGAGAGTGCTGAGGGAGAAGAACGAACATTTCTTTTCAAAATATAGCTATAATAACACTTCTTATGTTCTAACGACGCATGGTTAAGCTAATAAAATATAAGATTATTTTCCCTCGATTATACTCTTTCTCTCTCTCTCGTTTATTAATTTTATTCTTCTCATATCTCGCGAATAACACGTGAGAGATTAATTTTGTCTTCAATTACTTCGCTAATTGTACTTCAGACATATTAGCATTGAGCAGTTTTCGTATGTCTCGATTTGTTATCGTTTTATTTTGCGTAAATTATGTGACTATAATTACAAGATATGGATACAATAGACATGATTGAGGCATAAAACAAGATAATTAAAGGTGATTGTGCTTTACGCTAGCAATGCCATCGAATTCATCGGGATATTGTAGTACAGCCAAGGCAGAGTATCGTTTCTCTGGCGATTGATCGATATGACTGGTGCGAATTCCTGGAACAAAACAATCGGAAGTTGATTAACATATTTTCCATTACATGAAAATATGAGAGACCAGTACCCAGTTATTGAGGACATCATCATTCTTGGTTTTCCGACATCGAAAATATATGAGGAGAAGGAGAACAGCGAGGAGGAACTGAAATGAACAGTTTTTAGTGCTAAAATGAGCAGTTTTGAACATAATATTTTACCAATGCGATTATGGCTGCTAGAATAGCGAATGCTTCCAATGTCGTGAATGTATGACTACTTTCCATACCCAACGCACTAGACCGCACTTTTTTACCACAACGATGTTGGGCGTAGGCCCTTTTATCTTGCTAGTCCGAGACCTTCCTTCTCTTTCTCATTTGTATTCGTTGCGCAGTATTTGACAAACCAATGGGAAATGAACAAGTGCAATAATGTTGGAGAGTGACATAATGGTAAATGTAAATAGAGATATATGTAACTCGTATGTGTCTCTCCATGAATTATGAAAGTAATAGCCATAACAATTTATCCAAAAATGATATATACAAAGGTGAAATAGAATCAGTAAGTGCAACATTGATTAACAGTTCAATGTGGTGCACTCTGACTATGTTTCGTCAGAGAGCGATGAGGATTTACTGAATAAATTGAATGAATTATCAAAAAGTTCAAAGGAATATCAACGAAAGATCGAACGAGGTCGTTATTACGTAGATGCAGTATCAAGGCTGGTTCTAGGGATATCCAATGATTCCATAGTGATCGATTCTTCTTCAGTCTGGTTTCTGTGAGATTCGCGAACATAATGGACCACTCTGAGATAAAGAAAGGCTCCGACTGAACAGAATACGGCGTGGATGGCAAGTAGTCGATATGTAGTCAGGAATGAAGAACAGAAAAGAATAACGGAACCGGCAAACGCCTGAAAAATTATTATATTTCAGGAAATATTAAAAAAATCATCATGATCACTTCCTGGTAAGTATTACTTACATCTGATCTTAGAAGGCATTTTATAACGACAGTTTAGTATTAATACAGTTTTTTAGTTGACTAATCGTCCATACAAAGAATGTAAATCATGATGTACTTCATTCATTATGAAATGTTCATTATTATGCATTATTGTACAATTTACCTGATAGAATCGAGCGACGGCAAAGACTTGAGGTCTTCTTGATGGATATACAATTGCACACATCACAGTGCGATTAGTGTTGTTGCAAGAGTCGAGTAGACCAAAAAGGAATCCCATCAGAAGAGCCAGTGGTAGGCTGAAATAAAATTCATAATTGATATGTTCCTGCAAAATGATAAAATCGGTGAATATAATGTACATTGTATGAATAATGTATATTATACGAATAATGAGTGTACGGATATGATGAGTGATAAATTCACTTAGGCGTGATGAACAGTGTAGGATCATTGTTGGGCGTGACCGTTGATCTATCAGCAGTGGATAGAAGGAATAATAAAGACGTTATGAACTGAAATGAAACAAACATATCCCTTCTACTTTCATGCTACAGAATTATACACAATGTTTCTTGAGTTCACAATTCTTGATTGATTAATTGAATTGAAAAAATACGATAGGTGTTCTCGGAAAGAGTATGAGTACCTGCAGAGCTAACGAGAGAAGAAGGCATGGGGTCTGACCGAAGTGAGCAATCCGACGACTCAATGGACTGATCATCATACCCACTAAATGCATAATTATTATAACTATAAAATGTTTATTAATTATTTAATATTAATCACTAAAGAAAAAATATTTATTTAAATTTAAAGATATTGGTACTTGTGAGGCTGCCCAAACTGAATGCCATTCCATAGTAGGCAGTAATGAGCGCATGATGTGACAGAGCCTCGGAAAACTGGAATAGCATGTACGTTTGAAAATATTATGGTGAATTTGTGAATATTTTGTCACCTGAAGCGTGGTGGGGTACAGAGCCAGCCACACAGAGACTTGTAGCCCAACAGTGATAAAGTGCGGTGTTAGCATAAGTACTACGGGATCGAAAAAGGACTTGATGGTCAGTATGATCGATTCGCCTTAATATATCTTTACCGTCGTATTTCGAATATATACTAATTCCATTTCTCCTTGAGCAATTTCTTTTCATTCTCATTTTATTTGAGCGTGCAGAACCATGATACAGTAACGGCCAAAAAGAATGCAACAAAAGAATATTTTTTAATGTATCTTTTTTTCACAGTTGATGAATCGTTCTGAAAATATTTATGGTACCATATCAAGAGTTCACTTCTGATTGGTATAAAAATTACCCATTTGGGAAATTACACACTGACCTACACCATTATTTTCGAAAATCGGAAAATTGAATAATTTCTTTTTCTTTTCGTTGTTTTTTCTGTGCTACCCCACTCCCTCATATTGATGTATAGTACCGTGCAAAAGTCTGGACTCAAAATTCCTATTGTTATATCTTTTTACGTCCTTGGCCGATCGACCCCGGTTTAATTTTATTATATAGTATGAACATTGGAGAAAATTATGATGGTCTCGATTATTTCCTACGATGATGAAATGATTTCATCATACTTGAGATGCCGAGGTGTGATCAAAAAATTAGGTTTATTCTCAGGTAGATTTTGTCTGTGAGTCCAATATTTTTGTGAGAACTATCAGTGAACATTTTAAGCCATTAACCACGTTGATTGCATACCGCAATAAGGAGTGAGCTAATTTCGCCTGACCCATCACAATTTCGTAAAAATGCCATAACTCAGTCCCTAGTTGAGCCTACAGGCCTCCGATTCAAGACGTATTATCGCATAGTAATGGGGCAGCACCATGCCAATTTTGGCAGGTTTCCTGCTCTTGAAGAGAAAATTCGAAAAAAAATCCCAAACCATATTTTGTGCTTACGGTATGTCCCAGCCAATACGCGTACTCTCCACAAAGTTTGATTACCGGCTAAAAATTGTTGCTTTTGCCCTTTTTCACAGAATTTGACAAATATTTTTAAAAAAATTTTAAGACTACTATCAATTGTAACATTTCGAAGATTCGGTGTTACATATCCTTCTTTTCCACACTTACAAATTTGAGGGTAATTCATTAACTTTAAAAAAAGTTATACGCAAAAAAGAAGATGTTGAATTCTTTATGTTCGTTACTGTATCATGTAGAACCATGTACGACAAATTAAAATTATTTTGCTAACCAAACAATATAAGAACGACTCACGAATCTCAGTCAATTTGCTTCCCTTGTTATCATTATTCTCAGCAGAATATGAGGCGATCGAGTTCTCTACTTCTCTATTGGGCAGGAAACAGTAAATTAAATTGGACAAGAGACCAATACCGGTGAATGTTCCATACATATACCTGAAGGATTGTCAGTTCAAGCTTAAGATTAATAAAGGTCACTTTTCATTTGAATTTATACTAACCGAATCTGAGTGTCAGAATATTCTCTATATAGTGAAGGCTTGTTGGAATGCGGATCCAGCTTGGTCAGGGGAATGTAAAGAAGACCACCAACTAAGGTCCTGAAAATCAATCTTTTCAATATAGGAGAAAATTAGGAAGCTCACCCGAAACAAGCAATAGCCCATTCAAGTCCGTTTATCTTCTCGATTGTACCTACAGTAGTGATCTGTGTGATGTATCGAGAGTATCCCGCGTTGAACACTAAAATTAACCTATTTCATAGCAGACTTTGCACATTTCGTGTATAAAAACAATATTAAAAGTGCGGTGATTCCGAGCATATTCTGTAGATATATGAAAAAAATCTGACCAGCATAGAGTAATCCAAGGAATGCACTGCTGACATAGATGACGTTCTCGTCCATGAACATGTATGAAGCGAAATTGAGAGTGAAGAAACATGATCCCAATGCCATTGTCCACTAGGAAAAAATGTTTAAATAAAATAAAATAAAACGACTACAAAACGTTTTTATGGTTAAAATTAATTGATTGGCAGATTCATGGACCTTTCGCCAGCATCTCACTCCTCTTCATATTGAAATTGAAAATGTATACCTTAGCGTTCATGAAACACAATACAGCAGGGGCAATGATATGCCCAATCATGTTGAAGGCATTAACTGTGGCTTGCCTGAATATTTTCACGGTGAAGGACTCAAAATTAGTCATCGTAAGATTTACCCATAATATCCAGCATGTGCGTTCATAGTTTCTGGTCTTCTATCGTGAACAGAGTGAAGAACGGACTCGACTACGAATGAACCTACAAGAATAGTGATTAGCAAAGATAAGTGCGATCGTCCTCCCAGTTGTGGAGACAACAACTCCTGCACATGTGTTATCAAGATACCATCGGTGTTTATGGAGGATATTTTGATCGCAAGTTATTGGCATTTCGAAAAAAAAGGAAAATATAAAAAAGTAAGAAAAATATGTCAGAGCTAATGCACCAACTTAATAGTTTAGTCCATTTAACCTACCTGTATCATATCCCACGAACATGCACATATGAGCAATACCGAGAACGATTGTTGTAATAAGAGCATAACTCGAATCCTTCATAACAGTGCTGAAAAAAGGTTTTCGAAACAACAAATACTGATGACTAGTAACGGGAAATCGAAGCGGTCATAACTGTAAAAAGTGAGCTACATAACATTGAAATGATGGAGGAACCATTCGGGGCGGAAGTGCAATTGATAAAATGGAATGAGAACGATGATTGCGGTACAACCATGAGAGGATTATAGCCGATTTGATGACAATTTGAGAACTTTGCATAAATTATCCGTAATGCGAAGTAGAATTGTCACTGAAGAAAATGAAATATTCTCGGTTCACATGGTAAAGTACTCTTCAGAGCTCAAAGTAACTGATGCAATAAATGAATAGAAAATAATTTAAAGTATAGGTTTGCTTGTAATTTAAATAAAAAATATAAGTGGGGAACTTTAATATTTTTTATAATTGTGTTTCTGTATACCAAACGTAAATTTAAACTCAAAATCAGGTTTAAGTTTGGTTAAAACTAGGCCTGAAATTTGATCAAACAGAGAGCTGTTTTTAACCGCACGATTTTTACTAAACTTTAAATTAGTTTATAATTCGATCAAACTTCGTACCCAACTGGAGAACTCCAATCTAATTTTTTACACCGTTTCGTTTATGTCATCATTTATAATATTTTTTCATAGTTTATTCAAACAATTTAGATATATTTCAATGTATGTAAAATCCAAGCAGATATACCTTTTTTGTAAAATAACTTTCTAGATTATCGTGTATATTGTATCTAAGTATTGTAAAGGTAAAAAAAGTAAAGGTACAACCCGTTATTCAAGGCACACGAAGTCCTGCGGGTAATCACTGCTAGGCCAGTGATAGTTTCAAGGCCAATTCAGTCCGGAGGACCTAATCTCTTCTTCGAACCTACTTTACCGCATGATCTAGTCACTACCAATTCCCCTTTCGGTGGGGCGGAGGCGGAGTAACGACCGGGAATCATCTACAAAGTTTTATATCGAATATCTGTTCCATGATCTAGTACGTCGTCACCGTAAAAATTGAAAATGCAAGATGGGTTAGGACGTACATATGCATAAACCCATCTTCTATCAATAATAGAGAAGAATAAGCACTCAACTCTCTCATAATCTCACAATGTCTTATCGGCAATCCAAAATGACCTTCCATACCCCTTACATTCTTCCCCTCCCTATCATCCCTCCTCAATGTCAACAAACTATTGCTTCCAGGCAGAACTAGAGTGCTATATCTGAATTGTTAGCTCGAAATTCGTTTTCGATTACTCTAGGCTACGTTTAAGATCGTCTGTTAATTGTTGACTTGTGCAGTTCTCTCACATGTCTACTATAGCAATGGTTTTTTTTTGTGTTGACAAACAATCAGGAAAAGCATATACATATACTTAAGATAATAGGACTGGCAATCGTCATGATGGGTGGTTCTCTTACTCTGAATTTAGACTAGTTTATTTCTTTAAAAAAATGATTACCGGGTATAGAACTGGGTTGGGAGCTAACTGCGTCAACGAAGGCGCATTTCATGTTAGCTTTGGCGCAGTCACTATTCAATGCATTACTATGACTTAATGGATCTCTATTCACCAAAAATATATTGATGGCTATTGTTCAAAATATTGTGTGTATTCCAGATGAAAAAAAAAATTTTTTTTAATAAAACTTTTTTTTGCTGAAATTGGTTAATTTCCTAATTCCAATACTGAATTAGATTAATTATGTGTGCGAGGTCTGCGTAGTAAAGGTGTGAAACGTATATTCTCATTTTTAATGAAATTGTGTAAAGATACGAGGAGACAATGTAAATTCGAGCGAGAAGGACACGTCATATCGTATTATATCAACAGCGCTGACCATTCGAATAGCACTCTGGATGAGGGTCTAAAAATAATTAATATGTAAAAGGGGGGGGGGGAACTGATCCAATTGCATGCAGTCTCTGTGTCAAAGAGAGGAGCTGTTTTGAGGCAGTGAAATATGACTTGATTTCATTTTACAGGAAAAATTAATACAAAAAATAATACGTATATTTTATTCATATCTATCTACATGTAGTTTATTATGGAAAAATTCTCGCAAAAACGTTAAAAACCTTGATGTAGATGTGGCCGCGTAACCGGTGGATCGTCGATTACAACTTCTTCTAATTCCACTGCTTCAGTGATTGCACGCATATCTAAAAATGAATCTCTTACAATGTCAGCCCTGGTAGAGGTCATTCAAAACTACTTACATATGTAATATTTTTTTTAAATACTTCGAATAACAGCACTAACAACAACACAGCACCATTCTAACAGTATATCCTAGGGCATACTTCTATCTTTTAACTTTTAAGTTGGTTAACGACCATCACAATTTGTACCTTCTGGTTCTTCAACTGGGCATAAAACCGGGGCGAGTCGAATGAAAAATCCACAGAATAAGGCGATAAAAATTGTTAGAGTCCCCATGAAGAAAACCATGCTAGCGAGATCTGATATTTGTATAATTGAATTTAGTTTATTTTTGTTTTATTAAATCGCATGAAAAAAATGAGTGTAAATAAATAAATCAATATAAAAGTTTACACTCCAGACTTCAGTTCTTTCAATCCTAATAGATTTCTTACTGGCAACATATATCTATTACTTGTGGTAGGTTGAAGCCTATGATGTTTCGAATATCCCTTGTCAATGATGACAGAGGGAGTAAGAAATCGAGCAATTTGAACAGATTGATTTCCAATAGGTTCGCTTATGTTGAGCTGAAAAGGGGCAGCATCGTCCTGAAATAAGTACTGAACAACTAGAGGTACGTTGCCATATTATTAACTGGTGATCTTTTTTTATATCTATACAGTTGATTATGACAAAAGGAAGTTGAAAACATTAAATTTGTTGCTACCTGACCCATGAGAAAAATGATATTAAATGACATATAAATTTCGGCACGATTTAAAAACTCACCGAAGGTGCTAATAGTGGTGGCGGCAAAACAAACATATCGATGACATTTACAACAGAAAACATGAAAATCTTGACGTAGCTCATTCTTATACTAATTAATAGAACAGAATATGAATGTAGGTGTTTGGAAAGAATGGATCAGACTTGGAGGAAGACAGGAAGAAGAAGGGGAGAATTGATTGTCGAAGATACATTCTATCTAATTATCTACACTAAAAAGCATCGATGTCTCTTGGAGAGGGGCCATAGAGGATTAGTAGTCCATTATACATTGAGAAGAAAACGATAGGAAAAGAAGGTGAAGAAGAGTAGACCATCAGTTTGTAGTTCTTCCATGTCATTATCGATTGCTTTATTGTTAATTTTGTAGTACACAGTTAATATTTACAATATTGTGTTAACGTCGATTTGATCAAAAAATTATTTATCAAATCTATTATTAGTGTTTATGGAGTGATCTTATTCCTGTCATAACAAAATATGATAATATAACGAGCTAGTGAAGGTATAACAACATTTATTGTAGGTCGAGAAGATTCTTCTTTAATTTATTTATTTCACGAGTGAGAAGGACATATTTCTTGCGAAGCTGCGAATTCCTCTTCTCCAACTCATCGACCTAGAAATAATTAAGTTATCCTTTTTCTCCATAATTTTTTTGTTTGATTTTTGCATCGTATTTACCAACTTCTTTTTCCAAAAGATTATGCAGTTTCATAACAAATATATGCCCAAAACTAAATAATAGATAACAAATTGAGTTTCTTTCTACAATCCGTAGATTATAATTTAAAGATTATTTCACCTCCTTTTGTTCTCCGGTTCGTTCAGATCTAATTCTTGATCGATATCGTTGAGCAGCCAAACGATTCTGCTGACGCTTACGCTCGCACATTTCCTCCTGAGAAAGTAGATTATGGTGATCACCACTATTTCTCAACAAACTGTTACTAGCAAACTACTACAACCTTGACAGATACCAGAAATGTTTAGGATGCGTAGGACCGATCATAATACTAGAAAATAATGTAGCGCGCCTTCACTTTGACATATTTATTAAATAGTCCTTATCATCTGCATTCAATTGAATTTGACTTCGTGACATCTCTCTATTGTACCAACGCTATTATAGAGAATTATATTATAAAACGACAAGGACTGACATGTGACAGTTTGGACACGTCCTGCTTCTTCATTCTTGAAGCTTCCTTGATGCGTCGACGGCGTGGTCGCTCACTGCAAACAATCGATAATTAAAAAAAAATCATTCCATTGAATTTCATCTAAAGATGAATTACTAATATCATTGTTTTCCGAATATTTCACCAAATCGTGCACTCTTGCCAAGATTGTTTTCCATTTATGTTTTCTAATTGAATTCATAATTTGTTTTCGCGAGAATGATTCAGTGATTCAGTATTCAGTATCACGTGTATCTGTCGATTTAATGATTAATGATCTGGAACAGTTATGAACATTGATATGTCTGACAGATGTGATATAACACAAGATCAACCTATATCTAGAGATCGTAAAGTCATCACGTGGTGAGATCAGCAATGGCCAGACGTAAAAAGAATTTTGTCGAATCGAGAACAATTAGCGACAACAAACTACCTTTGCTCCTCGTCTTTGATGACCTTGACATTTGATGTTGTTCCCTCAACTCCTCTCGTCTCCCCTTGTTTGACACTGATATCGTTATTGGGAGTGGAGCAAAGTGAACGGTCACTATCGATTCCATGTTCTTCCTAAACAACCAATGCCGAAATACCCAAAGATATTCTTAATTCTGATTATCTATATTAGCATCTATGTTCTATTTGCCTCATGATTTGACTAATATTATAATATAACTAAATTCCGGTCATTTGCGAATTGCGATAACGAGTCAAATTGCGATTTGTAATTCTGTATTCAAATTTGAGAAATTGAAGCCACATCGTCAAATGCGTATTCCGTTGCAACTAATGAAATCAGAGAAATAGGGAGAAATTTAGCTATATATATTTAAAAAATCGTCATATTATCCGCAGTTTGTGAATGGCTTTAGAGCATATTATTAATTATATTGATGAAAACTCACCTTGTTCAATCGAATTTCATTGCGAACACTCACAATGATATCATCGATGAACGAATGGAAGGCATCGATGGAGACAGAAGAAGAAGAAGGGCCACTTCAATTGATGAAAACTGATCCGAGAGAAGGAACTAGCCAAACACATATTTAAATCAGGTCGGAAAGGTTGTAACGCGGACGCTTACGAGTTTCTCGTGATTAAAGTTACCTATTATCGATATGGAGAAGATCATGGGATGACTGTTCGTAAGAGGCGATCGGAGATGAGATGTTGAGAAGTAGAGGTGAGTAGGACGAAGATGATGAACAAGATGACGTAGACGAAGCAACGCTTGGAGAGTAATCGGAGGGCGAACTGTAAATCAACAATATATCGCAGTGGTGAAAATTTTATTTCGATGGAATGTAAAAGTTAAAAGTCAAAGATTATCACCAAGAATTTTGGCTTCTTAATTGTTCCTTCTGCTTGATCCTGAGACACTGGTCGAGTATTTGAAGAAATTCTTCTGGAACATCATCGCATTAGTCAAACTTGAGTCCTCCATGGTATCACTCATCAAGCCATGGTTTTAACTTTTTTAATATCTAAAAAAAAATTTTTTATTATTATGATACCTTTGGAATCAAAAGCCGAAACAATAGCTGAGATCATCGAAGGAGTAACTCGAGACTTTACATCCATGTTATCTTCGGAAACCTGAAACCGATAGCGTTCACTTTTATAAGATATTTTAGCAGATCCTACACGAAAAGTGGATTCACAGTCTGTGGAGCTTGAACATTCTCCGTAGTAAATATCTTTATCGAGTTCCTGTGAGCGATCACGACAGCTCTGTAATATTAAGAAATGACACAGTAATTGGAACTTTAATTTGTAAGCTAAAATATAGTTTCGGTAGTGGAAATAATTAATTCATTTTCATACCGAGCTTTCGTTATCACAACTATTTTCCTCTTCACTCAAGGAACTGAAGAAATGAGGAGATTCATGACTGCAATCTACTTCATGCAAATCCATCTGAAAAAAATAGTCACACATGAAGATCAATTTTTTATCTACAATATGGTTGAGTGCATACCATGGCTTGTTGCTTGCCAGACAATGAAGGAAGCTGCTCGATGCATTGTAGGGGTTCATTAGTGGATAGGCTCTTCTGGCGTCTTCTCACGTTATAGGGTTCAAATCTCCCAATATACGAAGTCTATAAAATAATGAATGAGATAGCTCATTGTTAGCAGTATTCACTGTATTGCTTACCAATGTTGCAGTGGTTCGACATCCGGATACACTCGGTTTCATCTGAAGCATACTACTTTTAGTTTAAGTTTCCCTTTATGATACTTTGACTAGTCTAGCCGAATGTAGTTTCTCGCAGAATTGATAAGAAAGGCGGCACAGTGTTTCGCAAGTTAAAAAAAGATATCTCACAAAACTCAAGATCCATATTGTTACCTCATCAATGTAGATGCGACCGAGCTCTGTTTGTGAAGCAGAGAGCATGCTTAATTTGAATACCTGAAAATATTAACCATCATTTTTTTGTCTTGTTTATAATGACGATTCGTTATTTTTACGAGGTGAAATAGATAACTGAGATATGGAGGCAAAGTGCGCGTGCACTTTGCCGTTTTCTATTTTCATTAAACAAATGATCAAAAGATCGTCCGTGCAATGTTGTGGCTACGGTATCATTGAATCTTAGGCTGGGTTCAACCGAGAGCAAACGCAAGACAAACGTGCAATATGGTATGTACTTTCGTTTCTAGAAAGTTCTTTGATCATTGGGTGTGCCTAAATGCATTATCAGTACAACTCAGGTTGGAGAGGGACTCCAACCGAGAACTAGAGCTGCTCTGCGTACTGCTTATATAGGACGAAACACGCGATAAGAGATATCGTACGATCTGTTCAAAGAGCGATCAGTCCACGTTGATAAAAGGAAAGAACATTCTAGATATCGCCCACAATAGTCCCATATCCGTTGCAATTCGACTAAGAATTTACTTTGATTCTTTCATCCGAGTCGCACATGTACCGAAAAACTTTAATTGGGTAAAATCAATTTCCTAAACTAGTTAACAAATTCAATACGACAGGTTATATTTGATGTCATGCGTAATCTTATTTTTCTTAATCTATGGACCGAGCCGCAATGCGTTCCCAACGTTGGGAGCGCATTAAAGTGGAAAGTGGGTGGAGTTACTCATCAGAGAAACAAGGAATAATCATAAACATATTGCGACAGAATGATGCAATACACGCAGAGGAGAAGGGGCGTTGATAAGAGAGGCGAGGTTGATGATGATAATGGTGGACTATGGACTGTGAGAGAGAAAGGGACAATAGAAGAGAGGATTGACAATGATACGAATTGACACACATACCTCAGATGATACCAATGTGTATATTACTGTCTGCGATCGATTTCCTCATTTTGCAAGGATGTAATGGCCTTAGAAGGATATAAATAGGATATTTCTGTTGAAATGTTTCTTTTTTATTAACTTTTAGAAAAATAACAGTATCTTTGATCGTCTTTGTGTATTCATACTCCGAAATCGTAGGAACCCATACACAACGGTGATATTATTACTGCCACAGGAGATGATCATCAAGGATTTTCACATGAATACGATTTCATTACGACGTTCTTTCAAAATTTCCAAAATTTGTTGTTCGACGTCTTGATTTGTTTTTGAAAATGTTAATCCTTATGCGATCCCTTTTTTTGAAGTATTATATTAGAGGAAAAATTAAAGTTTTTGAAGCTTTATCCCCAGTTCGAAAAAAATTGCGCATTTTTAATACTTTGAATTCATAAATTTTATTTTTCGTGGCAGGACACAATGTAACAGGAAGTATTTTAAGTGGTATTAGTATACGACGTTCCGTGGATATCTAATTTTTCGTGACCATAATTTTGGGATTTTTCCTGTTGAGATCATTTTGAGATCATGAAAAACTCCAAAATTATAGTCACGGAAAAAAGAACTCGTTTGGTTTCAATATATTGCGAAAACAGTTCCCTGTTTTGTTTCACATTTTAAACTATCCAGATGAGTGCATATTATTGATGATGTTAATTGGAGTGGCATGATATGTGTTATGTTCAACATGGCGATACAATGGCAACAACATTTCATAATCAATAAATGAGTAGATAAATTATCAATGATCATAATGCTGCGCATTGAATGCAATCGCAATTCTTCCGATCTCTAGGTCGATAATGTTCACGGTAACAATGAAGAAGGTACATGCACAGTGCTCGACACGTAGTGATCGCCACTCGGAGTATGAACATAGCTATGGGGATGAATATTTCTGGAATGATAATTTTCATTTCTTAATCAGGATATAATCAAGACGATAACGCATCCTAATGACCAAAATAGCGAGCCTCTAATTCATAATATCCAAATAAATGTTTAGAAGCACATACATGCTTTAAATGTTAATGACAAGACAAGATAATGTGTTAAGAAAACCTTCATTGAATTTTAATCCGTTGTGCCGTATTACTGCAATTAGATGAGGAAGGATACAGACGGTGTCATCTCCCATTAGCATGCTCTTCAAGAATTATCAAATGCTACCAGAATTAAGCGAAAAACGTCCTTGTATATTTTAGAACGTGTTGGGTGGGTCCCAAGTGGAAAACCTTGATTTTAAGTAGGGGTAAATTAAAAGTGACTGTAGGTTGCTGTAACCAAACATTATTAAACGACGGTTACGTTAACTACTTTCCGTGCCCCTAAAATCAATCATTGTTTTTTCTTGGGACCCAACGCACTCAAAAATTCACGTTGTCGTGAATGTAATGCAAATACACAAATACTATAGTTTCCGTAACGGCATAGGCACGTCAGGCAAATATACGAATTTATTTACAAAAAAAAACAATAAGCTTTAGGCATCTGCCAGTGCATTTAGTGAAAGATTACTTACGTGAAGTACAAAATCGGCCAAAATTAATCGATATGAGCGTAGATGTATTCCTACCATGCCAAGTAGTGTGCAAATGATGTCCATTGATGGACTGTAGTAAGACCAAGGATTGTCCCACTGAAATTTCGCTATGATATTTTACCGTTTACAGTTAAATCACTTATTGATATCTAGACAGTTAGTGTTGCTGTATCTGATATAATCTGATATGTTGTACAATATTGCATAATTGCGCTATGCTAAAGGGAATAGAAGCACCAGTTAGCAGTTTCTTTACATCCCGCAAACTACTTTTCTGTTCTTGAGCGTTGAAGCGACTACTTTCAAATTCACCCCTTATTGTTAGTAAGAATATATCCTGTTACTTTTGCATTTCCTTCGAAATGTGGGACAATCAGATCTCGAACAATCTCCAACAGAAGAACGAGAAGAAGGAGAATGTGCACCACTATCTGTTACTGGGAAATCATGGATTAGTGTTATATCCTAAACAGTAAACATGTAATATTTCCTGATTAGCATGTTCGTCTTAGCGTGATTCTGATATAATTGTGGTTAATTTCATTTCGAAGAAGAAAAGTGGTAACTAACAGGAAGGACTTTATGCCCGTGGATGTTTATGTTGTCGGGCTGAAATGGATTTAAAAAAGAAGGATCACTCAATTTATGTACGTACCATCGAAAGGGGTGATCGAACGCCGAAACATTTGGGAATGATCGATTCTCTGTGATAAAGATTCAAATGTCAGCTTTAGTCATTTGGAAACATTCTTAGAGAAACTTTTTCCATAGATCTCTAATTCACAGTTTCATTGTCTAATTCTGTTAATTATGGATTACGTATCGTTTTCAATCATTTTTTAGATCGATTGGGAGCTCTATGGATCTCCGAAAAGATGCATGATATAACTATAATATAATCAAAATTAATTTATGAAACAAAGCAAGAATCTCAACAAACTACATGTATTTGAAAAAATGCAGAGAAAAGGAAGGCAGGAATAACCTGGTCAACGATACATTTGAAAAAACCATTATGATATTATTATTATTATTATTATTATTATTATTATTATTATTATTATTATTATTATTATTATTATTAATATTATTATTATTATTATTATTATTATTATTATTATTATTATTATTATTATTATTATTATTATTATTATTATTATTATTTCGTTGTATGATATATCTTGCCCAACTGATAAAGATATTCTTCCTAAATTGGCTTGTGTACACCTGTCATGTGGCTTGTTTACTCCAATCGCTGTCATAGAAACGACAGTAAGTGGCTTCGTAAATATCACGATTACACGATAATGTCATAATTGCTGTTTCATCTTAAATTGATTCGAGCTCTCTTTTTTCGATTGAAGTATACACCCAAAGAGGAATTATCTGATAAATAAAGAACAGATGGAAAGAGTAATGTTATTCAGCTTCCGGTGATACAGACAATCTTATTAAAAGTAGATATTCGACAGCAGGGAAAAATAATGCGAGCAGATGCAGCTCTTTAAAGTGAGATTCCAAGCTAATTTAAACTCTCCGCTTTGGCCACGCTATCTCGCTTTCTTTGTCTATGAGAGAGTATTGCCAATGCGGAGAGAAAAATAAGCTTGGGGTGTGCCTTTTAGCGAAATGTCAAAGGGAAACGTTAAAAGGAAACTGATAGAGATTAGGGGAGGGATTCAGGAGTCCATTCCGCCGGGGATGACATTGTACAAAAAGAGATGTATCGATGTACAGTCAAATTTTGCATACAGTGTCATACCCGGACAGTTGAACGGTCCCTTGTTTAGGACTATACTATTGTAAAGCAAGTATGACGTCAGTTGGTGGGGCGGAGAGTTGATGAGTTAAGTACCGAGTGAGAACTATATATTGTTTAAATTGTGAGTCGACATGTCGAGGAAATAAGGATTGAAAGACTATCAATTGTGGAAGATGTAGACTATGACTGGATGAGGAGTAGAAGAAAAATGAGGGAGGGACTGATATGGGCGGAGTTTGAGCCAAATTTCCTCATTTTTTCTTGCCGATTTTTCAGACATTTAAAGCGGTCGTCAGCGAAAGTAATCAGCCAAAACAATAACTTTCCACGGGGAATCGATCGGTATATGTCTCATTCCGATTGGACACATCGAATCCACCGGCATTCCTTGTAAGCATCTGGAAATAGAGCATTCGAGGCAATGACTGTGCAATGATAAAAAAATATTGTAATAGATATACAAGACACATCAGAAACGTGTGATGATGATGCATATTTATTTATAACAAATATTAATAAATTAGAGCTCAATTATGGAACTTGATGTCACAAATTTAGCCAATTTTAAAACATCAAAAAAAATTCCAAAAATTCATGAGATTGTTCTAATGAAAAGAGGACAGCAAACGCCGGGCCGCATTCCTTTTGATTAAAAGTAGAAGCCTTAATTAAAATAGTGGGAAGAAAAGCCTGAAGTGGATGAGATTTCGCACTCACTTCTACGTGACCAAAGTCCTTTTTTTCATCTAATAGAAGATATCGTGGAATGTTTGTGTTGAAATGCTCTGATGTTTGTGAGAATTCTATCAGAATGAGAATTCGGATTGGAACAAACTAATCAACCTTCGCATTAATTATTCTGTCGATATCAATTGTTAAAACAACAGAGAATGTGATCGATTCACATTAGCAACTGTTTCCTACATTGATACTTTATTATTATTACATAATGAAGCATAATATTAGGTTGTCGGGAAAGTCTTGACACATATGTTTGCCTTTCGACTGTGTGTCGCAGTTGCACTTTGGGTTTCTCTCGTTACTAGTGTATACCAAGCAGTGACGGGCCTTTGTAGTAAACAACTCCCCATTCCATTCACATCAGTTAGGCTCTAGTTGTGCAACGATGTATGAGATTAGTGCTTTCCACAACCGTCATGTTCCACTTTACCTCTTCCTATCTGACACCACGACGAAGGATTCGGATACCCTTCTGAAGATTTTTATGACAGACATGCCCACACTACAACACTATCAAGACTTGGTTCCTGCGCTTCAAAGGAAACGACATTTCCTTCCTTAAACGGCAGACCCCGTGAGTTGGATTTTGACACGTCGAAGAAACTTGTGGGATCGGACCGATTTCAAAGTGTCTGTAAATTGGTCATCACACTTGGAGTTCACCATACCACAGTCAAGGAATACCGGAAATCCATTGGAATGGGAAAATTTCTCGGTCAATTTATACCCTATGATCACACCAAAACCAATCTTGATCGTCGAATCGATGATTCCATTATCCACCCCACTCGCCACTCTGGGGATCGATGGCTGGACCGGCTCATAACGGAGGATGAAAAGTGGGTCTACTACGATAACAACCGCAGGTGAGCCGAGACGGTTGAAGAACGAGAGACACCACAGGATCCCCAAACCTAACCTGCGCCCCCAAAAACCCATGCTGTCAGTGTGGTGGGGAATGGATGGTGTGATCAGCTGGCAGCTGCTCCCCGAGGGCATGACAATTACCAAGACCAAGTGCGTCACACAACTACGGAATATGATGAAGGCAGTCGATCTTTCAAGTCAGAAGAACAAAAAAGTATATTATCACCATTATTACCACCGTCACCATGTTTTCAATAAAGTCAGGCAGGAACTGGCCGTATATGGATGGATGGTTCTCCCTCACACCCCGTATTCTCCTGACTTGGCCCCGTCGGATTACTAGCTTTTCGCAAGCCTGACCCGTGCCCTTCGAGATAGGAACTTCAAGCCCCGTGGAAGTGTCGAGTCTGCACTCAAGCAATACTTTACTTCGCGCCCAGCTGGGTTCTACAAAGAGGGGAACCACACATTGACCGAACGTTGGCACTACATTTGTTGATCATGATGGAGCATATTACCTATAACGTACTTCTGTTTGCTTCGAGAAATAAACGATCGAAAAAGGTGTCAAGACTTTCCCGACAACCTAATACAATGTTATACTATAACTTGACAACTTAATCCAGTCTTGTATTGAGTCGATCACTCGAATGGGCGATGAATGAAGCCTTTAGTGATTACCACTTGCTCAATTTATTATTTTTTATTGTTGTTAGGGTAGTACAGAGGGTTTGCCGTTGCAAGCATTGCGCTTGGATAGTATAGGATAGATAGGATATCACATGCAATCATAACACCGCACTAACATAGTAGATCTTTCCCACAATACTCGTGTTGTTGTTTAGAGGCGTGTGAACATAGAACGATGCAGTGGAATGTTCTCTGTTCGTAGTCGGACGACTGATGAACATATCGGAATATCGAGATGTTTTATGGTGTAATTTATTTTATAAATTAAAGACATTTTGAATAGGCAAAAGTAATACATATCATGTGAGAGCAACTCTATGACCCTTTATTCAAATGTTATATACATTGAATAATCAAATTCAATCGAACACATCTAATAAATCAATTTTTTTTGGTAGACCATTTTTGTAGGAAGTAATGATAGGAAAAAACGATAAATACGAAAACTACTTAACATTATTTTGAAAAATTTAAAAGTTAATAATAAAGCCAGTTCACGATCCACACTAGGCACATATTCATACGGTAGACGCCTAGTAAAGCGCACCATGTGAGAGACTCCTGCATCTCATTTTTTCATATCATTGTTCTATCGTTACATTATTTATCATTAATTAAAAACAGTGGTAGCTCGAATGAGGACGGTTCCGGGGATAGCCTGGATCTCGGTTCTTCTTCTCTTCTCACACGGTCAGTGTGGAGAACCCGATTTCACTCGTCACTCGGGTCATGGTCAAGAGGAACAGCAGGAGGAGCATGAGGTTAGCTCGAATGATATTGACAATCTTTGTTCGAATATATAAAAAATACTCTTAACATGGTTGACATTGAAAGAGGCTAAGATTGGGTAGCCTTGGGTTTAGTTACATGAGAAAAAAGGATAGAATTTGGTGAGAGGAGGGATCACTACGTAATATCATGATAAATGAATATTCATTGGAGATAGTGTTAGCCAATCGATACCTTTCCTGTTTCAAGTATAGTTCTTTCTGTTTACCTCATGATCACGGGTTTGATGATTCATTGTTAATCAAATGAACCTTGAAACATTTTATTACGTTTTTAACCCATTAGGCATTCAAGTAACGAACATAGAAAAGAGTAGGACATATGGGAATGTTGTAGTATCTAAAATTATGAAGGAATAATTAATGGTCAATGGTAGTATTAATGAGATAAGGAAGATTTGTTTCATACATTGTATTAATCCCTCTGTTTGCAGTATCATGATTCGATTCAAGTAACTGAGCCTCTCCATGTGAACTGCTCGATACCCGTGTGTGATGGTCCATTGAAGGACGTCTACTGCATTGGGCCGATCCTTTCGGCGTCATGGCAGTTTGGCATGCAGGTGTGTATATAATATACTGCACATTTATCGCATAATCCCGTTGGAATGAGCGTTTCCGCAATGTTAAATTACTCACTATCGTCGTATGATATTCCATAAATTCGCAATTCTATCAGAAATTCATAGATCAAAGATTGCCCCCAACCAGAACAGTGATGGAGATATTAAGGGCGGTATATTCTGCATATCAAATTTCCTGAATCTTTTGTTTGCAGGGTTCGTGTCCCGGTTCGAAGTTAAAGTTTCCCGCAGATCAAGTATTGGCCAACTTCAAAAAGTGAGTAACATAATAATATATTTTGCGAACCAAGAATTTAATCAAACACTATTTGGCGATGGTGTCTTCTTATTCAAATATAATAATAGTTGATAATTTCCCTTTGAAGGCTCGTCTATCCCATTGATCAATCATCATTCGCCTCCTTCTGTAAGGAAAACTTTGACAATGTCAAGTACCTTGAGCAGATCACGTTTCCTGATTGGAAGGAGAATCCTGATATACTGACGAAGATTCCTGATGTGAAGAGGAGGTATGAATTATGTGCTATTCTATTATTTGAGTTTATAATATGTTGAGCTATATCACGATGATATTTTCTTGGTTAAATAGATCTCATTGAGTCAGGCGTTTGGACAGTTCCCCATCAATCCTCTTCACTTGATGACAATATCATACATATTGTACAGATCAATTAAATATGATGATTGTTAAATATATATTCGTTCCAGGAAATTGGCACTGGAAGTCAATCGACGATGGAATGAACTCGGTCGAAAGTTCAACAGTGACGTCGTCTCCAATCCATCGCTCTATCCAGTTACACTGGTATCGAATCCATTCGTTGTACCCGGAGGAGACTTTGATATCTACTTCTACTGGGACAGTTATTGGGTTATTGAAGGTGAATTCGTTTGCTCAATCATATTCAGTTATTGATGCGAATCGGAAAGTGTTACTTCTCTATGAAATACTATGACCAATCAAGAGCGCAACTAAATGCTAAAAACTAAGTGTTTAATAAAATGATTTGCTGCCGAATTATCATTTATAATCGTGGAATTATATTAAGATAATCGCGTGATCCCTTGTGGTGTACGATAAATAAAAATAATAAAATAATTGCAATCATAGGTCTTCTCGTCTCGAACATGACTACAACTGCACGTGGAATCATCTCCAACTTTGTCGAGATCGTGAAGAAGCAGGGTTTCATTCCCAACTCTGGCAAGCTTCAGTAAGTCGCACTCTGTCAAAAGTGTAGTGATAAAATGTATTATGCGATGTAATGGTGAATAGTGTGGCAATGCCTCGATCTTTTGTAATACTCTAAAAACTGTGATTAAGTATTTTGCAGTTAAACTATTTTTTAAATGTTTTGCGTTAATCATATGTCAAACTTGCATCAATTATGTATCAAGGAGAAAATCCAGCTATGTCTCGGGTTTCGCTCAGAATTAATTAAATCTATATTGACTTATTCAGATTGTCGTCTAGAACTCAGCCACCGCTTTTCACACAAATGCTCTATGAGTACTTCTTGGCCACTGGCGACACCAATTTCACCCTGACGACTCTTCCAACTGTCGAAAAGGAGTTAGCATTTTGGGAGACCAATCGTCTCTTCACTGTTAACCGTAATGGAGTGGCATTCAATGTCTTCCAGTATAAGGTAACGTATGCAAATTGAGATGCAAAAAATAATGTAATAGTTATTGAAGAGTAGTAGTAGTTTCATCAAATAAAATATGTATTAAAATAATTCCTAGACATCACAATGCAGGCTAACTACGAACCTCATTGTGCAAGGTTGATAACATGAGTAATTCAGTCTCCCTCAAACTGCCCTCGTCCTGAGAACTTCCTCCTTGATTACTGGCAAGGAATGAATAGCTCACGACGACCCGAGGATGTATGGTCATCTACTGCGTCTGCTTGTGAGAGTGGATGGGATTTCTCGTCGAGATGGTTCGATTGGAGCGGAACTAACGCTTGTGAGTTTTACAAAAAAATCCAATTCTCTATTGTTACATTATGTGCTGAGTAATTTACTGAGGAGATTAATTTAAGACAGTAAGAAATCGATTCACACCAATACGATTGTCCCCGTCGATCTCAATGCATTCATGGCATGGAATTATCGAGCAGTTGCCATCATGTACAAGAAACTTAACAATACCAGGTTTGGATAGTTTTTCGATGTTAATGATCGTACGGTTACAATAATTTACAGAAAGATGCAAACGTCTTTTTGTAAACTATTATTAGCTATCTTATACAGCTATGACGATTGATGGATTGAAATCAAAATATTTCTGTTTTAATGTTTAAAAACGTTAAAGCACCTAATTGTTTTTTTTCGATCTTTATATTTACATTTATTTATGTATTACTTAGATAACTTCTGACAATTTTAGCAAGGTCGCTGAGTATCGAACGAAGTTCAATACTCAATTGCAACTTCTCGACAAGTTCTTCTGGGACGAAAAAGAAGGTGAGAAAGTAGCATATGAACGTTATGTACCAATGGATTAACAATAAGTGCCTAAATACAATTGTGCCTAATTTAGATAAAAAGCTAGAAAACATATAGAGACCTATGCATGACTTATACATACGATATGTGGAAATGTCGCTGAATATCTACAACTAACGAGTATCCACTTTAGGTATCTGGCTGGATTACGATGTAGAGTCGAGTACTGCGAGGAACGCCTTCTATCCTTCCAACGTCTTTCCTCTTCTGGTCATCAAACCCACCGGAGAGGTAATCAAACGAGTGGGCGAATATTTGGAGAGGAACAGTGTCTTCACCATGCCAGGTAAGACATCGCATTTTCTCACGATAATATTAATTGTCACATTGTTCTATCTACATGGTCAATCTTTGCAGAAAATCGTTTATTTGCTTACAATACTATGTAAAGAATGTACAATTATGTTGGTAAGCTTGTAAGTGCATAGTTCTGGTATAGCCAGAATAGCGTGTCTGCCTAACACCGCTTATATGTTTTAGCTCGATATTAAAATAGCAAGAATAATTCAGTACTGTTCATACATGTAGTCGATGCAGTTAATAAAACAACCTAATTTTTTTAAACTCCAGGCGGTATTCCATCGACCCTTCCCGTCAATTCGACAGAGCAATGGGATTTCCCCAATGTATGGGCACCTACTCTTCATATTTTCGTCTTATCTCTACTGTCTACGAGGTATTATATGATCATTTGTCAATTAATGCTCTTCGCAAACTAATGACCATATGTACTATCACACTTAATTAAATTATATTTTTCTTACAAATTGATGAACAATCATGACCTATGCAGCAACACATCACACCAGTGAATTGGCAGATTAGCGACTCGTTCAAACAACTTTTCAGGGATGCTTATCTTGTTCAGAAGGCAAAAGAAACCGCCGATCGATTCACTAGCACTGTTTATCAAGGAATGTTCGAGCCTCCCCAAGGAACGGTGAGTCGATATTTACTATTTATCAATAGTGGAAATGCGTTCAGTGGAACTAAATCGTTTGTTCTCATTTGATTAGCAAGTGATATCTAAACCGTTTCATAGGTCCATCATTGATTGCGTGTCCTTGCGACTGCAATGTATAGTACAAAGTAGTATTTCATTGCCCAATTTTTCAAACTAAAAAAAACAATTTCAGACTGCTGGCATATGGGAGAAATACGATGCACGAAAAGCGGATGGAAGTCGAGGAGGAGGAGGAGAATATCCTGTACAGGTTCCTATTCGAATTATATTCGTCATTTACTATATCTTGCTCTCTCTCTGATAAGTCAGCATCATAAGAATGTTTATGATTGCAAATTGTCATGTGCCAAGAATTCAATTTAACTCAAAGGGACATTGGTTAGACAGTGACAAAGTTTCCCTATTTTAATTACAATAGCCTTATTAATTAACCTGACTGGGAACATTTTCCTTGTTCTGCTTAGCTACGAAATGTGTCTTATAAAAATGAACGAAAATTTAGATTTCTTTCTATATTTACTAAGGTCACTTTGCTATTTTGTATCACGTACTTATCAATGAGTATTCAGGAAGGTTTCGGATGGACGAATGGAGCAGTTCTTCATCTTATAATGATGTTCGATCAACCCTCCGAATGGGGAATCATGGAGAGAATGCTCAAACTTGAATCAGGTTTGTTACACAGTCATAGTCAACTCCACTCTCACATTCAAATACGTATGATATTGTACTGCATTGAGAACATACATATTTGTATTAATAACTCCCATGTGGGGTACTAAATTGAGATTGCAATATATTTATCTCTGGTATAATATGCAAACCAGGGAATTGTAAGGCAAGGCTATGCGCATGGCTATTTTTAGCAGATTTGACCGGAAAATTTCCAATTTTTGGGAGGCAAAGCTATGAGCAAGGCCCCACAACGGAAGGCAAGGCTGTGTGCAAAAATAATTCGTTTTCACGCGCCCACCTATGATGCAAACTCTATCTTCCTTCTCGGTGTATACTCAATCGATCTGCTCTTGCCCACACACTCTCTGTATCTCCTTCTATCTCCCTTCTCTCTCACACACATTTCTCTTCTATTCTGCTCCCCACTAACAAATATATTGTATCCCTCTTCCATCAACACTATTCACTCAACTCGCCGAACGATTCTTGTTTATTTTCCCATCATTAATTTATCATACATCTTCATTACTAATTCCCATCAATCAATTACATCCGCACATTATATATAGAAAAGCTAGATCATCATTCTTTTTGCAGCGAAATCTAAATTATAGTGTTCTAGATTTGTAAACTCACATTTTAAGATAGTGCATTTAAAGAACTTATTTAAAGTTAGCGAGGAAAAACTGTCTTTCCTGCTTTGAAGTTCAGCTTCTCTTCTAATATTGCACATTGTCCAGAATAATCGAAATGTTTTTTTGCAGATTCATCAGTCGACACATTCTCATCAATGTTTGGAGATGCTCCTCATAACATCATCGTTGGAACATTGATCGCAATCTGCTTACTCATCGCTATAATGTAAGTGTTCAATATGAAACATCAATATAGCAAAGGAATAGCATATACAAACAGTCACGACAAGTAGTCACATAGCAATTATCAATCGTGATTACTATCTTATCCATCTTACTATCTAGTGTGCAACATATGTAAATATTACAGAATAGTGATTGTTATATTGTAATTCTCAATGAGAAATTTTCTAATTTTTTTGCGAGGCAAGGCTATGTGCAAAGCCCCGCAAGGGAAGACAAGGCTGCGCGCAAAAAGAATTCGTTTTCACGCGCCCACCTATGATTCTCATTGGCTCACTGTTAATCGAAATAGGCAGTGTGTAACAATTGATTGAGGAAGCATATTCATACTCATTCACGCAATATATACCATTAATATGCAATAATATCTATTATTCTAATATTTTCCATTCCAGATTCACTATGGTCTCATATCGTAATCTTCGCAAATTCATTATCTATCGAACTGATCCTCGGCGCAGAGAAGAACGTCGTATGAGTCAACGATTACTCGATGATGTCGATGTTGAATGAGAGAGTCACTAATCCTTAGTCCTAAGCCATCCCTAACAATATGTACTTAGCCCTAAGTCTTCAAATCCTTAAGTTCACTATACTCACTTCAAAGGGGGGCAACACTAATTGAGATTATCTATGGTGTATGTATCTCATTTCACGAATGTCACTCCCAATTATTGTTGCCCCAATGCCTTCTTTTTCATTTTGTCACTTTTACATCCTTTATATTGTACACTATGCTTACGATTATGTGTCCCCTATCTAGTCAGTCTCTTCTAAAAATTATTCACTTTACCTCACATATGATTTCGCCCACTCCTACTTGTATTCCCAATCCTAGATATCCGTTGATTTCCATTCATTCCCCCGTTGAAAACAACACATCTACCGTTACGATGCATTCCTAATTACGAGCAAATCCATTATATCAACGACTGTGATAATCCCAGATCCTTTTAAGCCAAGAATATCTTATTTAATGTATGAACCTGTATTTGAACATAGTCGGTGCATTATTATTAGAACGGATTCGTAATTAACATTGATTGATGAGTGCCATTCAAAATGAATAAACATATTGTTGAATAAGTGATTTACCAACACGAATTACTATTTATATGCATGTGTGACCAAGTTTACAATTACGCGGATGAAGTGCGACACATATTATACAAAGATATGGCGACAGATTCGTTGAAAATAGCAACTGCTATCCATGACTAGAGCAATTTTAATGATCACTAAATCAGTACGGAATCCGCACGAGGGAAAAGACCGTAATGTGTTTTGTGCATTCAGAGAAAATACTATATGATTTCGTGATAAGCACACTACTCAACGGCTACTGGTACCACATATGGGGTTAACTACTCTATTCTTTGGACTTCTTACTGCTTTTATTTAGACATATATTGATCTATTCATTCGTTCGCTTGAATCAACTAGTCAATGAACAGTTCAAGGATATGGTACGTTCGAATCTCTCATGTATATCTATTTCCACTATTCTCTTATGTTCAATCAATACGACCTTGTCTCAATGACCATCTCACTTTCGTCCTTTGACACCAAACAAAAATTGTTCAAATGCATTTCTCCAGTTTCTTTTCGGGTTCTTTTATGGGGTTATTCCTTTCTCATTTCCATCTATGGTATCCTTATGACGTTCACGAGCACCCATCAATCTCAGCTGTCCGCGATGAGAAAGAAAGAGCTCCCCTTTGCTTCTTCACTTACTATTTGTCTATTACGTATTCGTTATTTTTTTACGAACTGCTTCAGTATTATGTCCGAGAGTCTCTGCGATTGACAAGAAGAGATCATTTCCGTACATTCTAAGTCAATAATAGCGCATAATCAGACATGATTTGTGAAAATTAATAAATTTTAATGAATGAGGACAAATAACTGACTTGTAACTATTGATCACTACTTATGACACTACGTCATGCGTGCGATGTAAACATGGTGCAAGACAGAAATAGAAGTTTGTTATTCACCCAATTTTAGTTAGTGGTTTGTGCAATTGTATTGTATTCCTGACTTTCTTCCCATCCTGCATTTGCATTTGCATCTTTCTGGCTTAAATTAACTAAGAATAACATAAATTTCTAAGGGTTATGGTGCCCATTACAATGAAATATTTTTCGGAGCAATTTTTTACTGGTGCATTCATCACGCGGAATAGCGAAGCATAACGCTTCATAACGCGTATGTTTTTTGCAATGAATTGTGTGATTGCTTACAAGGGAAATCAGCGGAGTCAGTCCGGCCGTTCGGGATGAGACATACACCATTCGATAGGTCTCCAAAAAAGAAGAACTTTTTCTATTAACCATTTTTCCTGAGGACTCCTGGGCGCCGAGATATTTGCATATTCCCCTCTCGCTTTCTCCCGTGTTGAAAGAACAACCAGTCTCGCTTCGAAGAGAGGAAGTGGTGACCGAGTGGTTCCAATGGCCTTGTCTCAAAATATTTTGCTCGTATTCCACTAACGATGGTGACATTGGAAAAAAGTGATGGAAACATGAGGCACTTACTCAGTCGGCCACCATTTCCTCTCTTCCAAGAGCCAAGAGACTGGTTGTTCGTTCAACAGAAAGCGAGAGGGGAATATGCAAATATCTCGGCGCCCAGGTGTCTTCAGGAAAAATGGTTAGTAGAAAAAGTTCTTCTTTTATGGAGACCTATCGAATGGTGTATGTCTCATTCCGAACGCACGGACTGATTCCGCTGACTGCCCTTGTTAGCTGTTTGGGAAGGAACGAGACGGTTGATTTTGAATATTTTTTTTTTAAATTATCAAAATCCGTTAAAAAAAACACCATTACAAAAATGTGAATTACCGCGCGTTTACATTTACGTGGGAATATTCAAAATTTTGAAATTTTGAAAAATGTCGATATTCATTGAGAAAACGATTCGCTTTATGGGACGTTATGAGGCGTTATGACGCGTGAGACATTTTGAAAAGGCTAACGTACATCAACATTACTTGTACTAAATTTTTAAAATATTCATGCTTTTATAGACCATCCTCTTCTCGATTCTATCAATGATCAGTTGGTCTGTTCACGAGTTTATTGTCGGCAATCTTATCATATTATGCATAATCATCTCAATCGTGTAAGTTTCTCACTACTAACATGATGATTCGCGTGAAGTCACACAGTTCTTGTCAGCATGCCGATTATCCTTAGATTTGCTAAACGCGATGTGAAGGTGTCGATATCGGGGTGAGTGGAATCGCCTCTGGGGTCATATGTTTACGGTAGAAAATTACGCAACAATCAAGGCGATAGCAGTTCTGTCGAGAAATTGTCCCACGCTTTATGAAGTATTTAGCACTCCATATCTTAATCTCTTTACAGGTTCATAATCGTTTCTAATCGAAATCTGAATCGATTCCTCTCCGGAAGAAGTAATCCTCGTCAGAGAGATGAACTTCGTATGACACATCAAAGACTACTCGATGGACACAATTGATACCATACTTATAAGCCCCACATCTTTCCATGAATCTGTGATCCTACTCTAAATTGTGAGAGTTGATAAGAATTTCATATGGTGGATGTAGCCAGTTTAAGTTAGTTATTACTTCCCTCTCGACTTGGGATAGCTCTTTCGAAGCCCTATCTGTATGTTTAAGAGGCGTGTTCCCTAAGACTCGATCATATTCGACCACCCCCGGACATGTGCGCTAGCAATGAGAACTGGGGGCCCATACTTGGGTGTTAGGAGTGTCACCGGCCCTTATTACACAAAACAGCAGAAATTTCCTGTTTGTGCCCTCAGGCTATTAGAAAAATTAATTTCAAAAATAAACTTTTAAAAATCAAAATTTCTCAAATTGTTGAGATGGAGTCTAAATATCATTTGCGATGTGTCTATGGTGCACAGAGCTTTCTAATTCACTATTAGCATCGTATGTGCGTTGATTCCTAAATCACTTTTTTGACTCAAAATTTTGGTTTTTTCGGAGAAATTATCGCTTGTTGTAGATTGCTGCAAAGAATTCCGACCAGGTATTGTAGACTAAGATATTCTTCATTGATTTCACTTAAAACCGGGTTATTCCCGTTGGACCATCTTGCCGAAATTTTCGCTCGAATTTCAGTAATCGATGGTTTTCCCGAACAAATGTATTTTCCAAACGTATTTTCGAAACGATTGGTGCGGAATTGTGCTCTACACAAAGTTTCGAGGTGAGACCAGTAAAATGACACAAGAAGCCCATCAGTTGGATCAATTTGAAAATTTCGATTTTCATGACCCCGGCCGGGGTCATGGTCGAAAATTTCAAAATTTCTCAAGTTTGAAATGTTTTCATTTGTGTGGCTTGTTGTGAAGTACTAATGATGTGAATAATATTCAGCCAATGTTCAATGGCTGATCTCTCCTTTCAACCATTTTTTCGAAAATTTTCATTCTGATTGCGTGCGAAAAATCAGAATTGCGTTTGAATCAGTTTCCAACTTGCTTTCTGTAACATTCTGTCTTAGTACTTTCCAATATACATAATCAATATGAAAATCGTTTATTTTCGAAAATTTAAAAAATTCAATTTGAGTGCCTACTTTCACGGAAAATTTCTAAAATATTGCAGTTTTTCGACTCAAATGCTGTGACAATGAGCAAATGACAATGACAATGCGAAGTTTCATGATGAGTAAACATAGTAGAACTGAAATCCCGGTATTCGGCTTACTTTTGAAAAATCGATTTCCATGACCCCGGGGTCATGGTGAAAAAAATGAATTTTCGAAAATAAACGATTTTCATATTGTTTATGTACATTGCAAAGTACTATGGCAGAATGTTGCAGAAAGCAAGTTGGAAACTGATTCAAACACAATTCTGATTTTTCCCACGCAATCAGAATGAAAATTTTCGAAAAAAAGGTTGAAAGGAGTGATCAGCCATTGAGCATTGGCTGAATATTATTCACATCATTAGTACTTTACAATAAGCCACATAAATGAAAACATTTCAAACTTGAGAAATTTTGAAATTTTCGGACCATGACCCCGGGGTCATGAAAATCGAAATTTTCAAATTGATCCAAGTGATGGGCTTCTTGTGTCATTTTACTGGTCTCACCTCGAAACTTTGTGTACAGCACAATTCCGCACCAATCGTTTGGAAAATACGTTTGGAAAATACATTTGTTCGGGAAAACCATCGATTACTGAAATTCGAGCGAAAATTTCGGCAAGATGGTCTAACGGGAATAACCCGGTTTTAAGTGAAATCAATGAAGAATTGCTTAGGCTACAATACCTGGTCGGAAATCTTTGCAGCAATCTACAACAAGCGATAATTTTTCCGAAAAAAACAAAATTTTGAGTCAAAAAAGTGATTTAGGAATCAACGCACATTCGATGCTAATAGTGAATTAGCAAGCTCTGTGCACCATAGACGCATCGCAAATGATATTTAGACTTCATCTCAACAATTTGAGAAATTTTGATTTTTAAAAGTTTATTTTTGAAATTAATTTTTCTAATAGCCTGAGGGCACAAACAGGAAATTTCTGCTGTTTCGTGTAATAAGGGCCGGTGACACTCCTAACACCCAAGTATGGGCCCCCAGTTCTCATTGCTAGCGCACGTGTCCGGGGGGTGGTCGAGTCTTAACGACCATCTCTCTTAACATCTTTATCAGAAATATCTCTTTGTTTTTTTCCACAATGCGGAGTAGTATTGATTCATATATTGTTATGTGATTTTTTAAGGCCTAGATGAAGTATAACGACTTTTGAGAGACCGAAGACAATTGTTCACCGTTTTCTTTTGTATTTCGTCATTTTCTTATTATAACCTGTGAAATCTCTTAACGACATTGAAAAATGATTTTCCACGAAAAAAATATATGAGAGATTGCGTCGAAAGGAAAAATAAAAAAAAAAGTGAAGTATTTAGAACTGAAAAGAAGAAAAGAAAGAACAGAAAAGAACATGAAAGGAGAAGAACAGCATCTTTGACAAATAAATTCGTCAAAGATAAGTGTGGTTGTTGTTTCGTGTGCTGCTTTCTTCTCTTTCCAAATACATTCCATTAAAGGGAATCTTTATATTTTTGTAGTTATATCGTGGATTGATCGGTTATCAAATGTATACATATAATATGTTGCCTTTCGATTGAAATTAGCTCCGACGCTCATCTAATAGAATTTATTGATGAATACACGAACAATTAATAAAGAATTCATTTTATCCATTCAACAAATGTCTTTATTTCATCTAAAACATCAAGATGAAAGAAAATACGTCATATTTTTAAAGCAAGAAGGAATGAATGAATGCACTATGTTTTGGCACATAAAACAAGAAGAAGCTTACATTCATTTAGCATACTGTAGACATATTCGTCAAACTTAAGTCTAGTGTGGGCACTTGGTGTGCTCTTTTCTGCCTTTTCGAAACACTATCCATTCAAAAACATTTCTTCAAATTTCCTCTTGTTTTCTTATATTTCCTTAGATTAGATTTGGTTAATCTTGACAACCAATTGGCCTCTGTCTATGATACTATCACACACGAAAAGTTGAGGACCTTCACATTCGTGTTCACTGAATATCATTGGAATTTGTAGAGAAAATTGAAATGTTTAACCTCGTGGTTCTCCCACACTACGTTTAACTGTTATCCCACATTTATCTTATCAATAATTTATCATAGAGTCGAAATGTCGACCATGTCGTCCCCACGGAACATTACCAAGCAAAGAGTAATAGCAGCTAGACCCAAAGGTAATGTTTATTTTTGTTGCTTAGCAACATCAAATATCGAATCAATTTCTTTGTTTTAAAATTACAAATTATTTATCTTGTCTACATGTCAGAAATGAGCACGTAATACTTTATTTTCATTTGATAATTGTATTTAGGAAAAAATCGTATTGAGCGTTTACGAACCTCCATAGCGATGCTGCTCAAGGCTGCCGAGATTCTAGAGGCATACAAGACCTATGGTTTGTTTTGTAATTTTGCTGTTGAAACACGTTCATGTCGTTGGCGCTACGATTGGTATTATAACCAGTATTCTAAGATATAGAATAATAGTATGAACCAGGGCTGGAATTTTTTTTGAAAATAATTTCAAAAAAATTTTTTGATCAAAAAATGGCTCAAAAATTATTTGAATTCAATTTTTTTGGAAAAATATTTTACTGTGTTTAAACGGATAATTAGCAATTTCAACACATTATTTACTAACAGCGATAACCATAAGCACATACAATAAATAAGTGAAATGAAGGGGAAAAAAGAAAACGAAGCGTAGAGCGTCCTGCACATACTGTATACCGAAAATGAGAAAATGAGAGAATGAGAATATATACTTATTTTTGTTTTTTTTTAAATTGTTAATTTTTTGTGTTTGAATTTTTTTAAAAATCAACAAATAAATTTTTTTTTTAAATCTGCTGCTTTGAACTATTAAAGCGACAGAAACTGGTTATTCACCATACACATAAAGTACGAACGAGAATAAAAATAATGGTTATGTTCAATCAAAATATCTATCAATTTATCTTATCTTTTTTCCTTTACAGAAGCTGCCATGGCATATGCAAACACACACGGATTCGACTGGACTGCACCTGTGGACAAGCCTCGATCAACGATTGAATCAACACCCACCAATGCACCACACCAATCAACTCATGCCACTGAATCAACCATTTCATCTGCTATTCATCCATGTCCCCGTCAGATAATTCCGGCAATTCTAGCAAGGAGCAGGAGCCCTCAGAAGTCGGCGACCACTCCTATGACACCGAGCCCTGCCGTGTCTCCGTCCAAGTCCGTTGTCCCTATTGACTATACTTCGAAGTACATTGCACCCAAACCCCGTCCAGTCTCTCAATCACCAGAACCTACATCAACCGAACAAGGAAAGCAAGTGGTACTGGTTCCTCGAGGAACCAACGGAGTCACTAAAGTTGTCAGAGTGCCCAAGACATCGGGTGCGACTACTGTAGTTCGCGTACCGAGGATAAAACCGTCCCCGTTCGAACCGACATCCAGTCAACATTTCGAATCGTCGATGAATCAAGTGGAGCAAGATATTGAAGGGCAAAACCCGACGGTGAAAAATTCCTACAGTAAGTCTATTTTCGTTTTGTAAGAATTATTTAGAAATTAGTGCTAAGAATGAAGTACTAAAGTCTGCGTGACTAAGACAAATCACAATGAATTCAATTTACAGCTAAGAGGTCCACTTTGCCAAAGAGGACGCCGAAGAAGACTAAGGCTATCTCAGCAGATGCCGATAGTAAGATTCATATTATATATGATAGTCGTATTCCCCGAAATAAAGCTTTAATCGTTCAGGAACTAGCATTCAATCGTTAGTCCACGACCAAGCCCACTCATCCCGTCATGGTAATGTTTAAATACTCTTAGAGGCAGTCCTGTTTATTAAAGATGGGGACCCACGAGTTTTTTCGTGACTAAACTGGCCAGGCAGAACTATAGATCACATCTCCCTGTATCCAGAAACAATTTTCTCTAAAATTATAGGTGCACTGGAATACCGTAATCCGAGCTCAAAGTTCGTTATTACCCCAAGATGTCCTCAGGGAACGCGCGCAATTTCAAATATGAAAGACAAATGTATTACAAATTGCAAACGGGAATCGAACCCGCGTAACGCGGTTACAAGCGCCGACTACTAACCACTGAGCCACACGCTCTATGCGCTCAATCTCTCAATTCTCATAGAGAATAGAGTACCACTTCATACTCCCCATGTTAGAGATGACAATAGTGCACCCCAATTCTCCCGGTCCCCCTTCTTTAAGCAGTAATTCTAATATTGTCGAAACATTTGTAGAAGATCTTTCTCGTGTAGAAGAATGTCGCACTCGTATCCCAGACTGTCTAAAGAGATACTGGCAATGGAAGGAGGCTCTCGCCCGTGGTGAAGTAGTTGGTGAGTGTTACTTAATGAGTATTGTCCGTTTTCATTGCTCTGAAAATAGCCATATCAAACTCACGGCAGTTTTCGTGTCTTGTTTTTAAGCATTTTTTTTTAAATATTGAAATAACTAATACACATGATTTTGATCAGCTTGTACTATATCCTTTACAGCCCCTCGGGTTCCGATTATTCCTCATCCCTACAATGATTACGAGCTAAAGCCGACGCACGACAATTCCGCCCAAGATTTTTGTCAACGGGCACACTTCATTCCGCATCAACCATTGACGTCTCAACCTATCATTGCTCAGGACCAGTTCCGACCTGGGCCGAGTAGCCAATTACAGTCTGAGGCACCGGCGCAGACCCCTCAACTCCATCTCCAAGAGCTTCTGACACCGTCCGTCCCTAGCAAGAGCCAGTTCCACACAAGACCTAAAACAGAACAATTTCATTCACCGCTGCATTCCCCATTTCCGGCAAACAATACTGTTTCGCCTAAAGCTATCCATAATCAAGCACAATTTCGCCCTCAGGCATTCGCGCCCGAACCTAGTCGTGATCATTTCTATTGTTAGACACTGCGATCTGTTCTGTTCCATATCTTTTTTTGTAATCCTCACAGAGTCTTTCTTCTTTTCCAAAGCATAATAGAAATACGTTGAGTTGTTGCGATTTCCCAATCGGTTAGAAGACTAGCAAATCGCAGTCGCGATTGGTTCCTCTACTTAGCCAGACCCTCTCGATCCTGGTTTATTCTCATATAATCCATTAGATTTCAAGTCATTGATTCCGCTAAAAAAGATCTTATATGTAAAGTGTTTACGGTTATTATCAGTCCCTTCTTTTAACATTTTGTATCCATTTAAATCTCTCCGAATGAACATATTGCTGGCCACTATGCAAAGGATTATTTTTATCTCCCTAGTCGATTGTAACTATGTGATTAGTGTTTGTCTCTTCTAGGCATTATATGTGCAGGGCTTTACAACGACCAAAGGATATTCTACAGCTTTACCATACGATTTTTTGTCATTATGGAATAATAATTTTAAATATTTTATAACATTGTATAATCGCCTCGTTTCTAAATTGAAAAACGTATCTGCCACCTATTGCATTATTTCATTGCACAATATCTTTCCGTGTTAATCGGTTGTTTAGAGTTTAGCTCATTATTCAATGTTTGAAAATCTTACAGGATACATTTTGGTTGATTTCATTGTTGAGTTTACATCATATCCCAAATATACCTTTTTTGATTCACATATATTTCTTGTTATCAAACTTACCCGCATTCATTACTAATTAACCTTTGATGCTTCCCGGAGTCAAACCATTTACATTGTCATTTTCAACAAAATTAAACTCATCGAATTACGTTATATTTTCAGACTAACCGTAACATTGAATCTCAAAATAAATTGACTAAAGTGTTTTTTTTTAATTTTTGTAAAGAAAATTACAGCGGAGTTATTATGCAAAGTAACACAGACAAGGTTTACTAAATAGATCACACCGACTAATCGTAATTGATGTTACACATGTATATTCATGTTAAATTAGTAATAATACTTTATTATGCGGGTACATAATGAGGAGGGCGTCCGTTTCGGGAACGGATCATACATCGCTTGGGTGACCTATAGCAATAAAGTCGTCCCATTGTTATCACTACAAGCGTACGGTATTGTGCTATCGTAACCGTTAGGAATCGCGAACAGATTTTTTTCAGTCGACCCATTACTGACCATGGGGTTCATGGTTGAGAATGGTCGAAGTCGAAATATTGATGATGCTCAGAGACCAAATACAAGTTGCCATTATATCAATAGTGCGCCAACTTATATCTTTCTGTATACTACCGTAATCTAGCTACCGTACTCTAGAATATTGTAGCGAAATTCACTGAAAACCCGGATCATGGGTCGACTGAAAAATCAGCTCGCGATTCCTGACGGTTACGGTAGTACAATACCGTACATATACTGATAACAATGGTACAACTTTTATTGCCTTAGGCTGCATCCTACCCGATTTATGATCCGTTGTCGAAACGGGCACCCCCCCCCCCCCCCGATAATAATGAACAATACATTTTAGGAACGTGCACGAAAATGGTTGGATACCTACATCATTCACTATGCCACAACGGGGCAGCATATGAATAGTAGAGGACATCAAGTATGGAGGAATAACTAAATATCATTAACTTAATTGTATTACTAAACTATGTAGGCTTGGGGCATATAATGGAACTATTAGGGATAGAATTCTAAACATTTACAATACGGTTGGATTGCGTCTACGGGAAATTCGAGAGGGGTGATAAAACAAATGAGGAATTGTGAGAGGTTGTCTGTACTAACTCGTCCATTATAAGTGAAACTCAAGACGATAAGGATGCGTCTTTGATCCAGGGGATCAAGATTCAAGTAAGAGGCAGGAGTGAGACAACTTAAGCATATACAGTACCGTGCAAAAGAATACCAAAAAGTACATTTTTCAATGTATCTTTTCTTGTATGCAACCAATCAGCGTATTTTTATATGTTGTGCTCACAGATCTTATCATAGTATTGAAGAAAAAGAGCGACGTTTTTCAACAATCAGAAAAATTTCATGAATTTTCTGATTTCGTCGATTTTCAAATTGTGAACTATTATTTTTGCTTATTTTTTTACTTGTTTGCGTTGTGCTGAAAAATTAATTGTTTTATGTTTTCAGTAGATAGGTCGGCCATAGGACTAAGAATCTCAGTCGATCGGATCGACATGCCATTGCTAGACGCTGGGCATGAAGTTGGTCGACCTGGCTGAGCAGTGCAAGACGGACGTAGGACAGATCTCCCGCTCTGCGAATCGTCCAGTTCGGACAAATTCTCTGGAAGGCCTTTCCCGACGAGTTCAAAAGTCTGCAGATTCAAAACAAGGAGCAGCAAAGCTAACACCCGAAATTGCGGGGTCCAGGAACGCGCGCAAAGATTTCTTCGGGTCGTTTTCCTCTTAGAATCCCAGAGGCATGCTAGAGCGCCCATACGGCTGTATCACCTTCGCCTGGACTTCCATGAACTCCTTCTTCCTCATAATGGCTTCAGCCCTATGCAGCGGGCCAACATCGCCCGCATGGAATATCACAATATCAATATCCAGCCCCATGCTTCATAGTGCGAATTTGATACTTTTCATAGAATCATGACCATATAGAACGCCGCACATGGATAAATCCGTCCGATCCTAACATCATAAACACGCTCTCATCCGACTGTGGAACCAAGAATCGATGAAAGCTGCGAAACCTCGAGTATGAAGCATGGGGCTGGTTCCGTGATGATGTGAGGAGCATTTCATGCTGGCCATGTCGGCTCGCTGCATAGTGCTGAGGCCATTATGAGGAAGGGATCCAGTTAAGAAAGGACCGTTTAATAAAACGTCGCAGACCTTGTAACTCATGAACGACAACTGTTCTGAAGATGTGCTTTGGCCATAACTACAGGGTGTCCAAAAAGTATTGTTACATGAGTAAATCCATTTATCTTCCTCAAAAACCATCATAGACAATTCAAACAGGGCACAGTATTTACCACTTACCATAGCAACATAACAGTGATTTATCACTCGATCTGGCCTCCATTGGCCGCGATGACGCTTCTGAGACGATGACGGAGAAAGTTGATGATGGGCCGCTGGTAGAGGATGCCGACTTTCTCCCATGTCTTTTCCAAGGACTTCGCGGTCTTTAACAGCCAGAACACGATGATAATAGCGTAGTCTCCTGAACAAGCGGATGCCACTGGAGAAATCATCTCTTGCATTGTCCACCCCCAATCAGTGATGGTTTTGGCTGGAGTGTGCTGGACGGCCAAGAGTCCCCTTGTGCAGGACGATTTTCAAGAAGGTCCTTCTCCACTGGTGCCGTTCCCAGTTCAATGGGGTTCACTGAGACTTCTAGCAGGATTCAGGGCCTACTCATTCGGAAAAAGTAACCCAGGCATGGTTCGCACCCATGTGTCCGACTTCATCGCGACTCCATTTTGGCCCTACAACTCCTCCGACCTGAACCCTTGGACATCAACGTCTAAGCAGTATTGTACAGCGAGTCCTGCTCTACCCACCATAAATACCGTGAGTCTCTCAAGAAGGCCTTGGAAACGACATGGGAGAAAGTCGGCATCCCCTACAAGCGGCCTATCGTCGACTTTGTCCCTCATCGTCTCAGAAGCGTCATCGCGGCCAATGGAGGCCATATGGAGTGATCATTCATTGTTATGTTGCTATGATAAGTGGTAAATACTGTGCCCTGTTTGAATTGTCTATGATGGTTTTTGAGGAAGATAAATGGATTTTTTCGTGTAACAATACTTTTTGGACACCCTGTACATATTCAATATATCTAGGCAATTGTATCACCAATTTATGAAATTTAGCAGATTTCCCGAGATATACGAAAAGGAAATTTCGCTAATAAGTCGATGAGATCGCTGTGCAGGGTATTAATTCGAGAAAAAGGAGAGTATGGTAGAAATGAACGATCAATTTGGCGTGAAACCATGCTGAAAGGGAGAGACTAGTTTATTATCGATTAGATGCTGCCAAAGTGCAGCGACAACAGAATACTTTTGAGGAAGAACTCGTTAGAGAAATTGGTCGACAGGACGACACATCGTTTTTGGGCCCCTTTCGCTTGTATATGCCTTTAACATTCGCAGTTTGCCAAGACAGACAGGGATGTTTATCTAGTTCTTGTTCATCGGAATTTTACTAGTTCATGCATTAGAATTCTAAAGATTCTAATGATACAATATTACATTTAATTTATCACATGTTGAAAACAATATGCATCACGGGAATGTTCGCTGATCATATATTGGAAAATAGAAGTATAGATAAAATAATTAAATATTAGTGAATGACCTGATAATACGGTGTGACATGCAATTATTACAAACGAGTGTAAGCAAAGCCTGATAATTTGTACAAGGAAAATCAACATAGTCGGGCTAATACCTGCATCATTCACATTCTAACCGGGTATCATGGTATGTGGGCAGCTAAGAAACAGAAAAAATTTCGAGTACAACTCCACATAAATTTTTAACTACAAACACAACAACTAAAGGAGAAAAGAAATACTATTCTTCGAGCTTTGATTGCCTTGATCATCACTGCGAATCATCGATATCATCAACCTCCGATTCAAGTCGTCTCTTTTTCTCCTAAAATAAAATCATACAAAAGAATTTAGTTCATGACCTTTTTCAAGCTTAAGCATAATAAAATATATATATAAACTGTTAGAGGAGATAAAGAAAGAACGATTGTCAACGTCTAATTCCATGACTAACTGTATCGTTGAAAAGATCAGATTTAAAAAAGAGCAGATATTTGGGGAGGCACTCAAGATGTGCTAGAGACATGTTAATCTATAAAATGACAATGGAAACGACGAGCCATTTGTATTTTTTAAATTAGCTTGATCAATCGTTGGGCGAATGAAATATGAAATGTACCGTACCTTATCATCGTCCTTGAGTAGAGGAGATTCGGACTTCTTGTTAATCTCTGTATCGATGACTACACGCATCTTCTCGATCTCTGGAGCGCCAACTCTGCAACATCCGCCAATCACCGCAGCTCCAGCATCGAACCATTCCTTCACCATTGTTTCTAGGGCTGTCGCCTGTCCAGAGTAGGTTCTGAAATCGGTCCATCATTACACTCTTCAATTCTATCATTTACTGTTGTTAATAATTTTTATATATATTACAATGAATACAATGCCCTACGATGTGTGCCTTATTGTGTGAAACATACGTTAGCCGGCGTTTCTACACCTCTCACTATCTCCAGTTCGCTCAAACAGACTCTCTACGTCTCTACCTCACTCTGGCTCTTTATGCCCCAATCTCGCTCTTGCTCTCTTTGCCTCAACCTCACTTTTGTTCTCTGCGTCTTTACCTCACTCTGGCTCTCTGTGTCTCTAACTTATTCAATGTATCTCTAGCCCACTCTGACCGTCTGCGTTTCTCGCTTTCTTCACTGCAATGCAAGTGTGGATATGCGGGAGGGTCAATCGATCGGAAGAGAGAGAGGGAATTGGACGAGGAATTGACTACGGGAACCAACCGCGGTCGTTTGCGAAGACGCGTTGCGTGCCCTGTCGGTATATAACGAGAGTGGATCAATAGTTCTCTCTCCTCCCTCTCAGTAACCTCTCAGTAAGGCATGTCGATATTCTAGGGAAGGAATGGAAGAAACCCATTGTAAAGTGAACAAAACGTTTGGAGATAATAGGCATGCGGGTGCAAAAAATATGGGAAAAGAGTGAATGGGTTGATTTAATGAGAATGAATCCGAAACGAAATCGCTTTAAAAGCGTTTTTTTATTATACTGTAAGTGTACATATGGTAAAGGAGTGAAGGAGTGGATGGTTGTGATCATGTGAACAATTATGTGGATAAAGGGTCTGGACGTTATGTAAAAGTACACAGAAAAAAGCCTACAGTAGACGTACTGATCCGCATTATGGTTAGAATGAAGTCTATTCGCTGTTGATTAAACAATTTTATGAATTGATTCGCAACACCTACTCGGTCTCCTTATTGTATGACTCTCCCGAGTTTGGATAGTAGAAGATGTATCTTTCGTGTAGTCCATTCCATCCCGTCGATGCAATCTCTTTGATCTGAGCAGTGCCATCCCTGGGATGACTACAGTTCACACCACATGCAATGATCTGCAAGTTTCGCACTTCTTTTGTTCTACCCTCTAACTCGTTAGTCCGATTTGAAAGAGAACGAGAGATCAGTGAATAAATTTGTCTACTAAGTTAATACTAATTTCTATTCAAATAAAACATAGTAAAGAAGGAAATTAAAGGTAAATTGCAGTTTCTGTGCTTCTGCAGCATTTGTTTGCACTGAACTGACACGATCGTTATCGATTAGACGCTTAACACAATCAATCAGTGGAGTACCGTCACGAAGGAAGAGACCCTTAATTCATAATGTTTAATCAAATAATTAAATAATTTTTATATACATTAATTAACATGGATTCATCTGAATGATAAACTATAAATTGATACAAAATACATGTTGAATGTCGCTATATGGTCTCTCATTGTCATATTCAAATCACTGTTGTTTCAGGACACATATAATTTTAAGAAATCACAACTTTGCTTTAATGGAGTTGGCATACCTCACATGCGAAGGAGATTATGAATTCTTTATCATTCATAGACTCAATCTGTTTGAGTATCTCATCCAAATCTGCCTTGCTAGGTATGGTCTCGAAGATAACAGCATCACTATCATTCTCTTGGATCATGTCTAATTGCATCTTGTAGTACTCAGGGATATGCTGAAATCAGCTAATTTATGGTTGTTCTTTTAATATAAACGGTTTCCGAAATAAAACCATAACCTTAACATTGCTTTATGACCCAATTCAATTCAGTATATCATATCAAGTTTTCATAGTAGATGGTTCTTAACCATTGTGAACAATCTGCTAGTGAGAACAATGGGCACGCATGATTATACTATCACGTTTATTACTTTCCTTCACCAAATGCCATCTTTATTAGAAAGTAGTAAAATTAAATTTTATTTAAGATTCCGTAAGAACTGCCATCTATGGGAAAATATATTATATTTAAAGCAATTGAAAGCTCACCTTGTCGAGAGCTTCTGGATCTTTAGCATACGTAGGATTGTATTCACTACAGTCCTGGAGCACAACAGCATATGGACCTATCGAAGTCATGAGAATAACTTCCTTCTTGAGATTGAGACGATCTCGGGATGCATGGCTCTTGTTGATGGCAGACTGTAACTAGTTGATATGAATCATCCATTCTTAAAGTTTTGCTGTTTTCATTTCATGTGAAATGGGTAATGTTATTATGTTGAGCGGACGATCTTTTTTAGTCATATTACACTAACGCATTAGGGAAGAATTGATATTTGAAGTTTGAAGAGGCCCAAAGTTGAGCAGTTCAAAACATTCTCAAATGGTCATTCAAACTAGTATTATGGATAAATGAACGACGAAAATTTCAAACAATGTGAAATGTATGGCAAACAGTCAGTTAATCATATTTATCAGCAGTGTTGGTCGATCCCCTAAAGAAATAAATTTACTTTGGATGTACTGTTGTATAATTCTAGCACTTAAATAAACAGAAGAGACATTAGCATAGACGTTTATTTTCATATAAATTATCTTACATTAAAAAATATACCCGATATCCACAAATTGCAAGCTTTCCTCCGTACTTATTCGCAATAATCTTTGCCGCGTGTTGATACGTATTCGTTGTGATGATACGACTGCCTGCCTTCATGAACCTTAAAGTGTTATCTTTGAACTAGAGCGATTTATCTTTAATTGTCAAAATTATCTTTAAGATTGGATTTAGTTCTTTGTAACTTTCAACTACAGTTACTTGAAGTTTCTGTCGCCAAGGATGAAGATTACACTCATGTAACTGCAACAAATTAATAGTAAATTTAAATTTTAAACTTACCCTTCGTGAGCAGCCTGAAGCAATTCCGTGCATTCCATGTTTGCGTATGCTGTCCATTCCTTGTACTTCTGCAATGAACAAACCATGTAATTACCGATGGATACAGTAAAATTTATTTCTGGAATTGAACACAAAGTCACTTAAGAGACCGGCTCGGTAAGACTCGAGCATGGTCCGGACATTCGCGAGGAATTTCGATCTGGCCCTCAATACTTTCATCATAGACGCATACCGGGGGGAGACCGATGAAAGTTATAGTGAAAATGCCCTTAGGCTCAAACCCGGCTCAAATATGTCACATTAATTAAAAAAATTGAAAAATTCATATCTTTTCAATCGTGATAGCTAGGACTTTTATTTCTTTTTATTAGTGAACAACATGTCAAGCACTCTTACAAACACTGCTGAACACTAATATCATATCGTTTTGAATATGTTTTTTCGGGTCTGATTTTCAGATTTTTTTCCTTCTATCTTCGTTGAAGAGATACTGCAAGAAAATTCATAGTGCATATTGTAGCCCTGACGATTATGTACATGTTGGTCACATTCCCTTGGCCAGCCAGTTTGTCATAAGCCTCGAGAATTGCAACTGAATATGAGATATGTGTAAATTGGAAAAATCGAAAATTAAATTTCTTGAAATTCGCAAGAGCAAGAGTTAGCTTTATAATGTCATTTTACTCGTAGTGATGCGCGTATATAGGAAAAATATACAAATAGACTTGGACTACATTTTAAAAAAAATTAGAAAAATAATTATTTTATTTTTATTTTTTCAACTGCCACATTCAGTCGACCGTCAAGGCAAGTTGATTCATAGGGCGGATGGTGGCTAATGCATGTGCGTTTGCAGAAACGACTGCAACGTGATGAGTCGTCGTTTCGCAGATCTTGAATTTATTTTTTTATTTATCAAACTTGAATATTTATATGTTTCTTTCATATAAATCGGTTGGAAGGTAGCGTATTGCATCCAAAGCTGTACCATTTTAATCTGTAGGAGTATACGCTATTGGACTACCGTCAACGTCAAGAATCGCGAACTGATTTTTTTTTTCAGTCGACTCATGATTTTCAACCATGACCCCGGGTTCATGGTTGAGAATTTCTGAGGCCGAAAATTCATGATGATCCCAGATCAAATACTATTTGGCATTATATCAGCAGTGGGCCAACTTTTATTTTTATGGATACCATAGTTCGAATTACCGTAATCTAGCTACCGTATCCTATAATAATGTGGTGAGATTCTCGGAAAATTCATGTACGTGCATTACTATTACGGTAATTCGAGTTATGGAATCCATAAAAATAAAAGTTGGTCCACTGTTGATGTAATGCCAAATAGTATTTGGTCTGGGATCATCATGAATTTTTCGACCTCAGCCATTCTCAACCATGAACCCGGGGTCATGGTTGAAAATAATGGGTCGACTGAAAAAAAAATCAGTTCGCGATTCTTGACGTTGACGGTAGTCCAATAGCGTATACTCGTACTGATTAAAATGGTACAGCTTTGGATGCAATGCGCTACCTTCCAACCGATTTATATGAAAGAAACATATAAATATTCAAGTTTGATAAATAAAAAAATAAATTCAAGATCTGCTAAACGACGACTCTTCACGTTGCAGTCGTTTCTGCAAACGCACATGCATTAGCCACCATCCGCCCTATGAATCAACTTTCCTTGACGGTCGACTGAATGTGGCAGTTGAAAAAATAAAAATAAAATAATTATTTTTCTAAATTTTTAAAAAATGTAGTCCAAGTCTATTTGTATATTTTTCCTATGTACGCGCATCGCTACGAGTAAAATGACATTGTAAAGCTAACTCTTGCTCTTGCGAATTTCAAGAAATTTAATTTTCGATTTTTCCAATTTACACATATCTCATATTCAGTTGCAATTCTCGAGGCTTATGACAAACTGGCTGGCCAAGGGAATGTGACCAACATGTACATAATCGTCAGGGCTACAATATGCACTATGAATTTTCTTGCAGTATCTCTTCAACGAGGATAGAAGGAAAAAAATCTGAAAATCAGACCCGAAAAAACATATTCAAAACGATATGATATTAGTGTTCAGCAGTGTTTGTAAGAGTGCTTGACATGTTATTCACTAATAAAAAGAAATAAAAGTCCTAGCTATCACGATTGAAAAGATATGATTTTTTCAATTTTTTAATTAATGTGACATATTTGAGCCGGGTTTGAGCCTAAGGGCATTTTCACTATAACTTTCATCGGTCTCCCCCCGGTATGTGTCTATGATGAAAGTATTGAGGGCCAGATCGAAATTCCTCGCGAATGTCCGGCAGGGGGTCAAAATGCTCGAGTCTTACCGAGCCGGTCTCTTAAATGTTTCCGGCCTCATTATATTTTTTCTTGAACCACTTTCCAATGCTAATTTTTGCAGTAATACTACAAATATTATTTTTATTGTTGTGGCACTTAGTACTAGTAATAATATAATACTAATAAAAATAATGGTGTAATATAAGGAATTAGATAGAAATAGTCGGACCAGGATTTATGAAATTTTAAGAATCAATTTGAAATAAACTCATAACACTTCCGATATGATATCACATAATTCATTTAAGATAATATGATTCATTGGAACTAACCGAAGAATCGAATCCTTGATTGAGTAGTTCAGCGCTCATTCCTCCATCTGACAGGATGCACATATTGACGATCTTGTGATCGAGGAGGAACTTGGACATTCTTGACCTATCCTGGAATTATTAAAGTATACAAAATATTACTCTTTAATGAAGTGACTCAAATTTGTCGAAAGACTAAAAATAGAGCGCTATAATGTATTCTACAAAACTCTGCAAGAGTCTGTAATATATGGGAATGGGCGAGTGGAGTGAGCAAAAAAAGAGTGATACAGTGATCAACGTGATCACTTGATCCTGACAGATGGTCGAGAAGAGTGTTGGAATGGCACCCACAAGGGCCAAAACGATCAAGAGGAAGACCCGAATTGAGATGGAAGGATGAATTTTAAGATAGTCGGGCCAGGCTTTATCAACGTTGCACGCAACAAGGATCAGTGGAATCATGTCACTACAGATCCGGTGACCCAGCGCTTAGTTGAAATCGATAAAGTGTTTAAATGTAAAATGTAACAGTGGCAAGAGTACTGTAGAATAACATAATCCCAAGACAAGAAAAATATCAAATATTTTTATAACTTACACGATCATCACGAGTAGACGTCACAATCGGTTCTTTCGAATGATCATTCTTCACCTTATCTCCGTTTGCATCCTTTATTGACATCTTTGGTTCTTCATTCTTTACTTTCTCCTCCATGGAGGCGAGGAGATACTTGAATGGCACCTAATAGATGATACAGATATAAAGAATAAGGACTGTCATGGTAGGACTCAATCGAAGAGAGAACAGGCGGGGATAGAGGACGGGAGAGGTCGCGCAAGAGAGGCACACAAGAGAGGCATTTGGAAAAGAGAGAAAAAAGTGTTAAGCCCAAAACCACCACCCCAGCTGTAATATACAGAGTACAAGACATGCGGTGGGTTGTATTTAACACTTTTTGTGCTATATTTAACAATTTATAGCTGTTATTCTTTCAGAAGTAGTCTCACTTTGCACTTTTTTTCTCCGAGTGATCTGGCATTTTGCCAACATTGCCCATTACTACCGTATGAGCCTTGGCGCAACATTCAAATCTTGATATTGCTTATCAACAAAGTAGCTCAAACTAACTTTTACTCTATCATATATGAGCGTGTTATCATGACTAATTCTTTACAGAATAATTACATCCATGTTTTGATTATTGCATTTCATTGTTTTACCTTTATATCAACCCGAATAATATGGGAATTGTAAAAAAATGGTATGTTTGTGAATGAAAAAGTATGGCGTATATTCACTAGAGTGGTGGGAGAGAATCACGGATGATTCCCCCCTAGCACTTTTCTGCCCGGTGACCCGACGAGAGACTGTTTACAGCCTCACTCTCTCTCGGGTGAGTGATCAACGAGACATAGAGTCTAATAACAGTTGGATTGTCGGGTTATCCAAGGCACAGACCGATCTTCTCAAAAGCAGAAATCGGACAGATTTGATAAACACATAGTTGGATTTTGATTTTCGTGAGCTGCAATTGTAGAGACAAGTGAAATATGAATTTTTGATTTCTCGCAAATTTTCATGGTAAAAATTACTAATTTGTTCAGAAATACGAGTTTAAGATGAAAATTAATTTATTATTATTAGCATTAATATTTTCATCACATCGGGAACACTAAAAAAAGCCGAAAAAGCGATAAAACGGGTCAATACAATGAAATATCGGAGGGTAACTTTTACGCCCGAGATCGAGACGAGGGCAGTGTGAAATCATCTTCTAATTCATCGTCGGAACATTCCTCATTAAAGCCACTCTCATCGGACATGTACTCAATCTTCAGTTGTCTATCCCGGTGATTCCATTATGATCCAACCCCTCACATGGATCTGAGCGGTCCCCTTCCCGTTCTGAGGCCTCGTCCACACTGAGCCAAAAGTTACTTAAATACAAGAATAGCGTTTGCTACCTCGATACACTCAAGTAGAGTTCAGCTAGAATGTAAGCTATCTCGGTTTCTTATATTCTAGTTGAGCGTTCAGCTTAAATGAAAACGTAATTGGGCTAACTATCATTTAAGATCCAAATCGGCAAAAGATCAGGGGAGAACGGGGAACCGAACCACATACCTTCGGCTTAACAAGGGAAGACGCTTACCACTGCGCTACCTAGTTACGCTACTGCAACTTGTATAACTCAAAGCCTATTCCAGGAGGCGAGGGCGCGCTCGTTAGTAAACGTTTACCCAAATTAGCTGAAGCGCAACTTAGCAATACTCATGCTTTTTTGCTTCAGCGTTTATTTAAGCTGAAGGGGCATTTCTAGCTGAACTTAATCTAAGTAATGTAGTTAGCTGAGACATTGCTAAGCAACATTTGGCTCAGTGCACCTCACTCAAACTGGATCACTGGTGATTTGATAGCTATCGATAAACCCCTGTCACCTTCCCCAAGTCGTTTATATCATTATTATAATTATTTTTCTCATCATTTCTGTATTTGCTGTCGCACCTGTCACGGGTGTATCAAATAAATAAATAAAGAATGAATGAATGAATAAATAAATAAAGAATGAATGAATGAATGAATGATTAAATAAATAAATAAATAAATAATGAATGAATGAATGAATGAATGAATGAATGAATGAATGAATAAATAAAGAATGAATGAATGAATGAATGAAAGAATGAATGAAAGAATGAATAAATAAATAAAGAATGAATGAATGAATGAATGAATGAATGAATGAATAAATAAATAAAGAATGGATGAATGAATGAATGAATGAATGAATAAATAAAGAATGAATAAATAAATAAATAAAGGATGAATGAATGAATGAATGAATGAATGAATAAATAAGTAAATAAAGAATTAATAAATGAATGAATGAATAAATAACGAATGAATGAATGAAAGAATGAATGAATGAATAAATAAAGAATGAAAGAATAAATAAATAAATAAAGAATGAATGAATGAATGAATAAATAAAGAATGAATGAATGAATGAATGAATGAATGAATGAATGAATGAATGAATGAATGAATGAATGAATGAATGAATGAATGAATGAATGAATGAATTAATGAATGAATGAATGAATGAATGAATGAATGAATGAATGAATGAATGAATGAATAAAGAATGGATGAATGAATGAATGAATGAATAAATAAATAAAGAATGAATGAATGAATAAATAAATAAAGAATGAATGAACGAATGAATGAATGAATGAATGAATGAATGAATGGATAAATAAATAAAGAATGAATGAATGAATGAATAAATAAAGAATGAATGAATGAATGAATGAATGAATGAATAAATAAATAAAGAATGAATGAATGAATGAATGAATAAATAAAGAATGAATGAATGAATGAATGAATGAATACATAAAGAATGAATGAATGAATAAATAAAGAATGAATGAATGAATGAATGAATGAATGAATGAATGAATAAAGAATGAATGAATGAATGAATGAATAAATAAAGAATGAATGAATGAATGAATGAATGAATGAATGAATGAATGAATGAATGAATGAATGAATGAATGAATAAATAAAGAATGAATGAATGAATGAATGAATGAATAAATAAAAAGAATGAATGAATAAATAAAGAATGAATGAATGAATGAATAAAAAGAATGAATGAATGAATGAATGAATGAATGAATGAAAATGAATGAATGAA